>WEIT01040881.1:52756-69870 GCA_013389985.1 Dryoscopus gambensis
TTCAAATCCCAGATTATATCCACCTGAGAATGCTTGGTTCTTCCCCCAGGGCGGAGCATCTCACAATGGGCTGATGTAATTCTGTGAGTCATGCAGTCGGTCCTTGATTGCCCATTAAGCACAGATAGCTCCCAGAGGGAGTTATCAAGGATGAGTCATGGAAGGGGATAACAAGCACAGCCCTACCTGCTTTAACAGCTTGGGAACATGATAATAGAATACATACTTCTGGTTACATCTTATATTGTAACCTAGAACAAAGTTTACTTAAAATATATTAAAAAAAAAAAAAAAGAATGTATTTCATAGGTCTGTATGGTTTTGTCGTTCTCTTGCTTGTCCCATATAGCATGTCTAAGTCTACTCTCTCAGCTCATTCCCAACAGACTAAATCTAATTCGGAAGTTAATGCACTGCTTTAAACAGAAGGAGTCTTGAAAGTAATTAAACCTATATAGATTGGTATTTGGGAAGTCTACTTTATTTCCAGTCTTATGTAGAGAATGTAAGTATATTGACGAGTTTGTGTCCTTGAAAACAATATTAATATTAAAAACTTATCAAAGCTAATGCCTTTCTTTGGGTATTGTCACATGACTTTATCAAAACCTTTTTGCTGTTTCTATTTCTTAGCACCACTGTTTGTTATAATAGAGAAGAAAAGCAGAGTAATAGGAAAAAGACTATCAAGCAGCCAAAGAAATTCAATATTTTTTATGTAGTTGTTTCTGTCTTTGGCAAATATATCACATTTCTTAGCATACAAATCCTACTGTATATGAATGAGCATGCTTTCAGCGTGAACATGATACAGGGAAATATCATTATACGGAACATCTACATAATTTGTAATTTAGGCTGTATAATAGTTTTAATAATCATTAAACATTATTAAATAATAACATTAGAAATATCTGCTGTTTTATTTTTACAATTCTTTGAACTCATTAAACAACAATGATGTCAACTTTGAAATTATCTTTTTTTTTTTTTTAGTGAGAAGTAGAGGGCAAGTGTGTAAAAAGGATACTCCTCACCACAAAAATTAATTCATCCAAGCCCCAGCAAGATCAATAGTGAATGCAAGTCACATTTTCCTGAACATTTGTTAGGAATATGTGGAATGAACTACTGGTGGTTTCCTTTTTCTGCTGGACAGATGTGTTTACAAACTACTAGGAAAAGGAATTTAGCTGGCAGCAAATTTAACACGAAAGTGAATACAAAATGAATAGCGAATGTGTGTGGAGATATGTCAGAGCACTTTGAAGGCACTACAGGAGTGAAAGGAGAAAGTTGCATTTCTGAGCTTCTTTAACTTTTCAATATGTATCAAAATTGACTCTTTTATTTGCGAGTTTACTTTCTATGTATATTTTCCATTAATATTTTAAATAGGTATCCAGTTACTATCTAGACAGTGTCTATGCAGACTGATCCAAAGATATATGCAGAAAAGGGATTTGAATAAGGATGTTGTTAATTCTTCTAAAGATTTTATTAGGATTTTGCATTTTCTCCTCATTATAAATGATAAAGTTATATTAAAGTAAATAAAAAAATAAATGAGAAAGAATAAAACCATAAGCACATATAAAAATTATTTCGAAACACGGAATGAAATGGAACCAGGTGCTGGATGTACTGCAAAAGGCAGACAAAAATATTACATTGGCTCATGGCTCATAGTCCAGACTGAGTATAGTGGTAGAATATTTAAAGCTACAAAGTCAGTATGAATGAAAGAATCATTAGTCAGATACTTTGGTCATCATGTCCCATCCCAACACTGCTGCATCGCACCATGAACACTGAGAGGAAACCAACCATATAAAAACCCCAGTAAAGTAAAAGACAATATCTCTTCAGACTTCTGTATTAAAACCTGACATTTTTATGTCATGTCTTCTTTGGTTTAATGGTAGTTGCCACAAAACACTCTTCAGTAATGAACTGAAATAGAAAATTAAATTCAGGATCTCCCTATCACATCTTTCCTTATTAAAAAAAACTTTTAAATTCATAAAGAGATAGTATTGTCATCTTTCATTGAGGCCAATAGAACACAAACTCATTATATTTATGATCCTGAAAATCAGTCCTTGCTGTTCCTTGCTGTGATCCTATTTATTTCCAGAATAAATATGTTTTTCCACTGAGCAAACCAAGGATTATGTCTAATAAGCTTGTCTTTCTGTTCTGTGTGAGAGGTTCAGACACTACTTACTTCTTATACAGTCGAGGGAAAAAATCTCATTCAGCTCATAACTGTCCCTTAAAATCATATTTTTGTGCCATAAGGATATTGTTGTTTCTTGCGGTAAGTATTAAATTTCTAAGTGGTCAATAATGTTCTTTCTTTTTGCTGAGTAGTAGGCTAGACATGTCAATATATTTCATTTAAAAACATTTTAAAATTGAAGTTCTGTAGTACAGCAAGTATTCTGCTTTATAAGGCAATAAAAGCTTTAAGAAAGACATTTCAAACTTCCACCAAAAAAGCAACAAAACCCTAATCCCAGTATTGCCACAGAGAACTGAGGTTTTGTGTAATACCTTAGGTTGATGGTTTCAGCCGTAATTGGAAACGTCTTCCTGAGTTTCTTGACTATTGTAAACTACTTCAGGAAATCGTTCTTTTTTGAGTGGGCAGGGAAAATGTTAGAAAGAAATGTAGTGCAGAGTCTACAAAATGTTGACTAAATAGAAGATGGTCAGTGAACCAAAGGGTTTAGCCTTTGTACTAAAGTGTACTAAAGTACACTCCATGATCTCAAGATCCTCAAGATGCCGTCTCAGGTAGGTGCCTGGCAAGACTTCTGCTCATACACATATACAAAACAGCTGTCCTAGTCTCATGCTCTGCGATGCTCAGCCTTGTCTCTAACACAGTCTTTCTTAGAAGATTTAGTTTAATAATCTGTTTGCCTATTTGCTGTGGCTGAGCCAGTCCAGGAGGTGAGCTTTGGCTATTCTCAGTGTTTGCTACCCTGGATTCCTTACAAAATGTTGCTGTCACATCCCATTTCATTTGAAGCGGTATCTCTGTAGCTTGTACTGTGTGTATTGTACTACTCCTTAATTAGTAGCTTTTTGAATTGCTCACCCATGCAGGAAGTGAGAAACTTGTATTCAGTTCTTTCTTAGTGCAGAAGACATCCAAATCCATATTTCACATTCAATGAACGTGTCAAATGGCTAAGCAAGAGGGCAGTTAGGATTCAATTATTCTCTGGACTCTTTGTGGAAGCCCTTCCAGAGGAAAAATGCAAATTCTTATGGCCATGCAGCTGAAGGACAGTAAATACATTTTTAAAGGGACAGAAGCGCAATTATACATTTTATGTTTAATGCCTATTCAATTTCACTCTGAAGATTTAAGTCCAAAATGGGTCAATCCACTAAAGGTCTAAATGTAAAAATGTAAGTTTCTGCATTTCAGCCCAAAATTTATGTCCTAAACCACTGTTGGGGTGTAATTCTGTACGAGCCTAGGGCCTATAGTCAAAAATTAAAGTAGTAGCAAAAGAACCCAGATGCTGAGGAAGACTCTTTCAGCTAAGTTTTATCCACCTACATTTCGCTATGTAGGATCAATATGGTACGTCCTCATAGTGTATCAGTGAATTATAGAATGGTTTGTGTTTAAAGGGACTTAAAAAATCCTTCAGTTCCAAGTCCCCTGCCATGGGCAGGGACACCTTCCATTAAAACAGGTTGCTCAATGCCCCATTCAGCCTGGTCTTGAACATTAGCAGGGATAGGGTATCCACAACTTCTCTGGGCAATCCATCTCCGTGCCTCAACACCCTCACAGTTATGAATGTCTTCCTAACATCTAATTCAACACATCTTCTTTCATCTTAAAGCCATTAGTCTTCTTGAGTAGATCTGAACCAGTTCCTTCTAATTCTCTAAGAAGTCAGCTTGTAGACTACAGAATATGCTACAAATAAGCCAGTCAGAAAAAGTATTTATACCACTAGCAATTTTTCATAACAGCCTTGCCTCCTCTCTGTCAGAAGAAATGCTCAATCCCTATGTACAGTATATGGAAAATCCACTCTGTAACTCCAGTGGGAAGGTACCAGGAATGTAGATATTGCCCTTTTTGACTTTCACTCTGGACAACAGTTTTCCTCCCTTCTTATTTAGTATAGAAGTATTAACATGGATGTATGAAACAAAAAGATGTTGAATTCTTCAGAAACTCTTAGACATTTTAGTGACCTTTTTTAAAGGTCCTACTGCATTCTAACCAAGTGACAGGAGATAATTTATCCTGGAGAGTCTGACATTCTCGAGACTGAAATAACTCAAATTTTAAGGTGCTTTAAAAAAACAAACAGAACAAAACAAAACAAATCAAAAATGTGAAAGAATGAGGTCATAGTGTAGTGATTGAGGTCAAAAGAATTTCAAAGTCGGTTTTAAGTAACTTCTTCCTAATCCCTAAAGAAGCACAGAGAATTTCTGCTAGAAAATGTATTTGCACTGGGGAACTTTACTTCATTTACTGGTTTTCAGTTTCAGCATCTCCTTAGCTTTATGCATTTGGTACATTGTAAACCTTGCTCTTATCAAATCCTACTGTTGGTGAATCGTTGACATCAAGTTACAGAAAGGCATTCTGCTTAAGCACTTTGAAAGACTTCGATGTTTAAAAAAGAGGATATTATAAAAATTAAATCATTAGAAATATTAAAGTTCTTTTGGTTGGAGGTAATGGGTGTTTTTATCTAGATACAACTATAGACTAAATTTGTAGTTCAAAATATATCTTCTCTCTTAGCACATTTCATAAAATCAGAATGTTATTCAATAAAACTGTACTACACTTTTATGGAGCCTATGGAGACAAAAGAAGGTATGAACACAAACAAAAGGCCTGAGGTTTAATCTGCATTTCAGAGAAAGGTTCCCCAGGACAAAGAAGAAAGTAGTAATTGCTTCAGATCCACTGGTCTTCTGGTGGGCTTTCTCACCTGGGGCATTACATCCCACTCATGCAGGTTCTCAGGGAGCTGAAAGCTCACTTCTGAGTACCTCCATGTGGGTTGAGCAGACACATTATTGACTGCAGATACCCTGTGAACCAGTGAAACAGATTCTGTATATGTAGCTCCTCTTGACCCATAGCTTTTCTCCTTTGTAGTATTTCATTCTATCTTTCTTGCCATTTCAGTTTTTTCCTCCACTCTCTTCAGTTTAAAAGTGTTCAGTCTTCCTCTCTATGATAAGGAGGAGGGAAACGAAAGCATGGGTACTATGAACTCAGATTTACTGTGTGATGGCAGCTCCATTCCTCATGTAGAAATGAACCATGGGAGATGTATTTCTGCTTTTCTGTTTTCACTGACAGCAGTATAAATTGTGTCTAAAGCTTTGACAGTTCTTGTATGGATCATTTGGATAGAAATGTTGTTCCATATTTACACTTCACTCCCTGTACACTTAACATGGATGTGGCTTTTGCCACGCTGGAATGCATACATGGGTTTGCAAAAAAGATAAGGGTGTTCAAAGGGTAAACCTATGGATGTGAAAACATGGAAGGAGCTTTAACAACTAAACAGAAAGCTGGATTAAAGGGTGGCATCTTTTCACTATGTTCCATCCTCTTCTAATGTAAGCTGTGCCTCATTTCCACTCAAATGTGGATGAAGCAGTAGATCAGTCTCCTGCAAATGGGCTATGTCAAAACAACATAAAGTGTAAGAAGCACAGGAACATTTACTGCCTTTCTTATTCCACCATAACCCATTAGTGCATCACACCTGGTAGTAATATAACTATCATAGTCGCACTGTATTTAAACAGACATTTTAAAATATAAATATAAGAAGAGAGGAAATATGTGAAGAGGGGTTTAGGAAAGTGACATCTTTCTCATTTAGAGGCTGACTATTAAACAACAGGTGTTTTTTCATTTGGTTTTTTGTTTGTTTTTTCTTTTGAGATATGCTGAAAACTCCCCAAATAGATTAGGTTGGTAAGAAAATAGTTCCGTTTTCTGAGCACTGGACTGAAAACTAATACTGCAGTGAAACACCCTTTTTCCTTCCATGACCCTATGCGAGTTGTTTGACCTCTCTGCCCAGTCTAACAGGCAATCTGTAAAGCCAGCAGGAAGAATAACAGCTCCCTACCTCAGCATGATATTTGAAATACTCAACGTGTGTAGATTACTTTCAACTAGAGATTGCAGCAATGGGGAACAAAGATGATAGACCCCCTTGTATGTCCAAAGAAGTTCTGTTTATTGCCAAAAATTGGCCCCTCTTTATGCCCTTGATCTCAACTGAACACAACTGAAACCAAGCCGAAGCCTAACACAGCAGCAGAAGGGCACCCACTGGCTGCAGCTGCAGTGCTGCGGTCCACGCGTCCTATCACCCCATCAGCTTCCTGTTCATATATCGCGGTGGCGGGGGCGCTGGACCGATGCCGCACTTTTTCTACAGAGTCCCTTGTGGAGACGCTTTGGCAGCACTCTGCCAGCATCCACATGTACACACGATCTCACCCTCGCAGGTAGTCGCGAGCAGTTACTCACACACACACAGTCTGTGCGCGAACTGGAGATGAAGAGGCAGGAGGGATCCTTTGCATGCAATTCCGGGGCGTTTATTGGATACTGAGAACCAACACACTCGAAGGGGAACAGAGGCAAAGAATAAAGAACAAAGCCCGCACGTGGTTTTATCCTGGAGGGTCCCAGGGGCGGGCAGAGCNGGAGGGGAGGGGAGGGGAGGGGAGGGGAGGGGAGAGAGGACCAGGGGCCAGTGGGGTCTTGGTAAAGGGAGAACTTTCTGGCACAGTGGTGTGGGGAGAGACCACTTCACAGTAACACAGGGGGTGTAATGCGGACTTAGCCACTGCAACATTCATATGCTGCCCACGTGCTCCTCCAGACAATCACAATCTCACTTCCAGCTGTCACTCAGCTGCCTCTCCCCCCTCAGCCAACTTCCAGCCGTCCAACCTGCAGCTGTGCCTTTCCCACAGGGCCTTCTGGCAAGCACAAGCCTTAACCATTTTAACAAATATAACCCCATATTCCACAAGAGATCAGTCAAGCATGAATACAGCTCCCCATCAGGGGCAGAAGGTAGCACCCTTCCACTGCTGTAACATCGGGTGGAACCTTTGTCCTGCTCCCACTCGTGCTTATAACAGAGTGATTATTCTCTGTTTTCACCTGATTGATCATTTTCTCTTTTCATCTGACCGCTCCTTATTTCTTTGGTTACGAAGCACAGACATTTCCTTGACGCAGTCTGCAGATCACCCGGCCACCAAGCAGCTGCGCCTTTTGCTGTTTCAGATGTCCCGGAGTGGGAGTTTACAGCAATAAACGGCAGAAAATTTGTTACAAAAGTAACAACCCAGCGCTGGTATACCCTTACGGGGAGCACGACTGCAGACCTGATGTGAAGATTGCGTAGACAAAGGCAGGAGACGAGAGGGGTCAGATGCAGGTTCTGATCTTTACTGGTTCAGGAACACAGACAAAAGACGCAGTCCGTGCTTTTCCAAACTCTTTTGCCTGGGTGCCAGAAAGGGCGGGACAGAGAGATTACAACCAATGGAGCCCTGCACACTGTGAAGTGACAGAGAGCACATCCAAAGGGAAAATCTCAGGGGAGATTTCTGTTTGAATGGACAAATGGATCATTGAACTTAACAGAACTTTCCAGAGGTCATACATATTCCATATGGGATATGCATAAACATCAGGAAATACATAAAACTGGGTGAGGGAAACCTTGAACTTATAAGAATATGCAAAAGGCAGATCCCGCAGGGACACAAGGATTCACAGTGAGCAGGAGATGTCAGAGTACAGAGCCCTGAGTGCCACTCATCCACCAGGAATTGCCCGGTGTGGGGGCTGCGGCCAGGGCGACACGCACTGCAACGTTTCCTAAATTTTTTTTGCATATTATTTCTAAGGGTATGATGCATTCAGCTACTTCAAACAAGTTTTTCCACTTCCATGAGGATTTAAGGAGATATTTTTATTTCCAGTTTGAAACAGAGAAGAAAAAGTAGTAATTTTTGTGAGCAGGTAGTTCAAGTCCAATTTTAATTTACAATAAAAAGCATTTTTTTTCAATTTTGCCCTCTACATTTGCTGGTTTTGGGTTTTTTTTAATAATTAGAAATTCCAAAAAGCTTCTGTTTATAATAGCAAAATCTAGGATTTTTTTGGCAAACAAACATGGAATGTTTTCAATTTTGAAATTGGAGTGTTCTCCACACTTGAATTGATTATTTCCTAGATTTCAACACTGACATGACATAGATTGAAGGAACTGAAGTATCTTAGGTGTGTTTTATTTGCTGAATGAAAACCACAGGACCAAAGACCCATATCCTTGCTGCTTTTGGATTTCCTGATGCAAATTTTCTCTGTCAGTACTGACATGAAAACATATGATCATAGAACAAGCAGTTGTGAGACTGCGGTATCTTTGGAGGGCAGTTGTTAGAAAACCAGTGACTGTAAGTCCTCTGGAGGCTGCTCAAGTGCCTGTAGCTGCAATAGTACCGTGCCTTCCTCACAGTGGAGGTGAGGGTTAGGGTGTGATGGTTTAGAGCTCCTGTGGAATTCACTGCCAGTTATCCGCACGACAGGGCTTTTGCGCTATTAACAGGGCTGCAGAGATAGCAAACTAAAGGAAACACTCTGGCCTGTATTGGACATTGTGGAGTGTATCAAAGCCAGAGAGCTTATCTTTTAGCTGGGAACATCACACTCCGTAATGGCAACATCCTTATCACCAGACATTCTGGCCAAAGAGAAGGGTCCATGCGCAATCGTAACCAGACCAACCATCCAGGAAATTCTTATGTCACTGGAGGGAGCCTGTTCCAGTACCAGACTGTTTTGTTTTCTCAACATTATGAATGTACTTATATATTGCTAGTGCTATGTATTGAGTACCTACATACTGTTAACCCAATACATATTTTTCATTAATTTTAATTGCTTTTTAAACCTCAATTCTGCAAAAGGCCAAACTCTGCTTTCAGTTTCGCACTTTGTTTATCCTGGGTCATAATATTGAACATTAAAGCATTATTTAACGGTTTTGTGACTTTTTGCTTTACACTAGAAAGTCAAATTGAGGGGAAAAAAACCCCAAAATATTTTTCAGAACATATGGAGAAAAAAGCAGCACTTACATGATATTTCTCATATGACCCCCATAAGAAATGCATGTAAGTATTTTCGGCCCAAATCATAAGAGACCAGACCAGTTTTTTGGTGGTGGATAAGGGGACAATCGGTAACAGTGGGGAGCTTCAAGATTTCATAGTCACTGCCACTAAACACGTTTTCAGTTGCATTAATACAGTTATTCATTACAGTTACCTATACATGCCAGCAGATTGCACACATACCTGTTCATCCTGGTTGCAAATTATGTTTGGTGGTTTTCCATCCAAAGTTTGCATGACTTCAGTCTCAATAATCACAGAGTCACAGGGTGAATAAGGTTGGAAGGGACCACAGTGGGTCACCTGGTCCAACCTCCCTGCTCCAGCAGGATCATCCTAGAGCACATTACTCGGGGTTGCATCCAGATGATTCTTGAATATCTCCAGTGATAGTGCTGGAAAAGGACATTCTGTTCCAAATCAAAGAATAGGCACAAAAGGTGACAAGCCATGGTGTCCTAAGTTGTATTCAAGTTTTCGATTATACAAGATTTAATGGCTGGAGCTACTTCCAAGTTACTGCAGAGAGTAAGATGAATGTTACATTTGTCCGCATCAATGCCTCAGAATCAACATTTAAATTGCCAAAATTACTTAGTCCACCTCATGGGAAAAATGTTGTAACATTAAACTAAATTCTCAACTACTCTGAAATGCGAATAAAAAACCTGGAAGAAAAGGCAGTAAGAATGTGTTTTGAATATGTGTTTCAAATGTTCTTTTCCAGACAATACTGAAAAATGATTTTAAAAAGTTAATAGCTAAAGTTCTGTGGTTTATTCTTTATGATGTTGACTGAATAATGTATGAGACAAAGACCTAGCTCTACCAAATATTAGAAACCTAAGTCCATTCCTAACTCCATCTCACTTTTGAAGCCAGTGTGATGCTAAGTACAAAGTTGTCTTCTTGGATTGGGCTTCAAACTTTACACCACTTGTAAGTCATGAGCTAAATTTTTCAAGGGATGCAAAGAATAATAAAGGTTCCTACAGGTACATTAGCCAGAAAATGAAGATTAAAGAAAACAATAAGACAGAAATTGTGACAACTAACATGGAGGAAACTAAGGAACTCAAAAATTTTTTTGCCTGCTTTCAATGGTAATCTCTCTTCCTATGCGTTTCAAGACCCTGAACCTTAAGGCAGCAGGAGGGACAATGAAGTCCCTCCTAATTTAGGACAAGACCAGGTTTGAGACCACCTGATGAACCTAAGTATATATCACTCCATGGGACCTGATGAGTTGCATCCCAGAATCCTGAGAGTATCAGTTGATGTTGCCAAGCCACTCCCAAGGATATTTGAAAAGTCATGGCAGTCAGGCAGAGTCCTCAGTGACTGGGAAAAGTGAAACAGCAAGCCCATTTTTAAAAGGGTGAAAAGGATGACCTTGGGAACTACCCACTAGTCAGTCACACCTCAGTGCCTAGTAAGATCATGGAACAGATCCTCCTAGGCATGTGAACAAGCATGTGCGATGGCTTTCTGACCACAAACTCAGTCCAAGGCTTCCTACCTTTTTGATGGGCATCGCTGCCTGCAGCGACAGCAACAAGCACCTGCAGTGACGGCAGCATCCACTGTTCTAGGCTCCATCATGTACTATGTGCCACTTTCAAATGTCCAGTGTGTTTCTAGCTCTACACAGAACCACAATTTGTATTACATTATCTGACAACAATACATCCAAGTCTACAGCATGCACATATTTTGTTGGGTATTTAAGCTAAAAGACAGGAACATACATCAGATGAATAAATCTCTCCAGAGATGCCATGGATTTCAATGAATCCTTACATGGATTACATGAATCCTTTCTCATGGAGGCAGTGGTAGTTACCTCTCAGGCCAGCATGGCACAGTTAAAAGAGTGGGGAATGAAAGAAATGTTTGCAAAATCTTCTGAAACCACTTATTTTTGGTAAAACTTGCTCTCTGTCTATTTCACAGATTTATGTACCCAAGGGAGATAATCCTGATCCTAAGAGCTACCAACCAAAATCATTATGTATCCAAGAGTCACAGCACACCCTCTGAAGAAGTATGCAGAAAGATCAGCCAGCTGGGGACATCAGTCACAGAAGAAAAGTGTTTATAACTCCATCGGAGTTAAAGATTTCAGGTCCAGGTGTCTTGGTGTATCTGGGCATACGCCAGTGTCATAGCCAGAGATTAGCCAAAGAAAATATGGACAGTCTTAAAAGCCTGCATAGCTTGGAGACACTAATGACTTTTGTTTGTCACCCCAGGGAGTCCCTGGAGGAGCAGATGACTAAACTCGAATCCTGTCAATGGCAGGCAGGTGTCCAAACCAACAGATCTGTTTTGCTATCTTGAGTGTTTTTGTTTAAAGTACTGATGTTAGAAGAGGTTAGGTTTTAATACACGGTCCAGGACATCCATGGCAAAGTTGGAAACCTGCACAGGGCTTTTAGTTTCATCAGCCTAAAAACTAGCCATGGTTATGTAATGCACTACGCAAAAATGTATTGCTGTTTTAGCTTGAAAACAAAAATAAAACAATTTTAGATAGAAAAAAATGGTGTAGATAGAAGAAACAATTTTAGATAGAATAAACTAGTAAAACCTTGCCTATTTTCCATTGCTATAGTGCACAGTGCACAAATTTGTTAAGGAACTGGCTGTTACTGCTGAGATCTGTAATTAGTCACTTTATAACATTCTATTAAGAGGCTGTTATATTTTTAAAAATATATTTTTAGACCATAGTCCAAAAATACTGCTGTGGCAAAGGCCTGTCAAAATTACTAACCCACAAAGACTCAGATTAGCTATATTCTCTCTACTACCTGTTATTTCCTACTTTGACCCGGATCATAAGGCAGGTGAAGCAAGATGTGTGGGTCTGTGTTGTGCATAGGGCCAGGAAGCCATGACTGCAACATCTGGATTCAACCTCTGCACAAAGAGCAATTGCTTGTGGAACCTGGTTGCACTATGATTGAATATTGCCTACAATGGATTGTGCTGTACTTGAATTGTCCAGTTTCAGGTCCTCCTGTGCTCACACATTTACTCTTCAGTAGCCTAACCCTATCAATTAATAATTCAGCATAGAAATTCTGCATTTTGTCTTGTTTTTTTTTTCTCATATATTGTGCTGACATCTTCCCTAATGCACAGCAACATCACTGATGGTGAAATTTCTCAATGCAGTCCTTTTTGTAGGCACAGGCCTTGGTCATCTGTTGGGCTGTCATGTCATAGCAATGTTTCAGCTACAGTTTTCTGCTGCTTTCTTCTTACAAAATTAAATACTTGTCCATCTGGATAGTATAGTTGGCTTGTCTTATCAAGATTTTCTTCTGTCTTTCTGAAGAACTTTAAGAGTAGCCTTTTTTTTTTTTCCATGGAAGATTTCATCACACGGTTTGGAGCTGATTACTGTCAGATATACACAGCTGTATGACGTACTACACATCTTGGCCCCATTTTTTGAAGCAAAACATGTTCCTAAATATAAATTTGTAAATGCATGTGTATAAATATTTTGCTTTTGATGCTAAATCTTGAGACATTTTAATCTCTGGTCAAAACACATATAGAAATACATTTTTTAAAAAATACAATAGTGAATATAGTTCACATTATCTGGTGAGAATTTCAGAGACCAATTGTGACAGATCCAACTTTTTTCTCTTCTGAACATGTAACAGCCACAGAATTCCTGTACTGACTTTATATTGGACAAAATCAAGGTGTTTAAGGTGGATTTAAAATGGAAACACTGAGCCCATTCACTAGGGCAAATAGTACTGAGAGACAATTTAGTAGATTCACTTGGTAGTGGACCTATTTGTAAGGAATTCTAAGGGACAGTCATGTTATTTTGTTCTTTCTAAGTGGATATTCCACAACAGTCAAGGTTTTACTCTTGAAACTGGACTGCATAACTGAGGTTATTTTCTTCTATTACTCCTATTACTTTCTAATTACATTGTTCTCTTTCCTCTTTTTCCTTCAGTTTGTCAAATGTTTAAGACCAATCTGTAATGATTATGCCGCTTTCACTAACTAATAACACATTCCACTGAACTGAGGTTCATCAGCTTTATTGCCCTTAAGTTGATAATTGTTTTACATCAGTTCAGTGTAAGTGGCATAAGCAGACTGATGGCTTTGTGCAATTGCATGTCAGGTTTCTTTTCTGTCATTAAGGAAGTGCAGAAGGAAACTGTGTGTATATGGAACACTTCCTCAGCTGGCATCTGCTTCTTGTTGTGTTGTTTCCAACAATACAATTTTTAATTTAGACTGAATAGGGAAGTAAACAATGTCAGTTTACTGTGTTTGTAAGACTACTAATAATATCCAAGCTAATATTTACAGTCCTGACACAATCCACGTCATAAAGTTTCTACTAACATTATAAACATTAAAAGGGACCCAGTGTAAATATTTAAATCACAGAGATAGTCATCCAGCCTCAGATAGGGTATATGGAGGTGACAGGTGCAGACAGTCTTTCAAGTGTGATAGCCAGCTTCTGGCAGAGGCAAGGCATGACCTAAGTCTGATGGAGAAGTTGTAGAGCCCATTTTTCCATCATCTGTTAACTCAGTTATTGTGAGCCAGTTGAAAGGCATGCAGCATTTTCAGACTTTCAGCTTGTATATCTGAAACTCTTAGACACAAACATCTTACAAATCTTTCTAACATATCCTTATTTTTTCGGAAGGTCTCACTTGTATTTTCATTCTTCATGGCAAGACATTTTTGGCTGGAGTGACCAAGTAATTTGGTGTAGTTTTGGCAATACTTTTAGGGAAACAATTGTTTTTCAAGTGGTTTATGACCGTCACTAAACAGAATGAGTCATACTAACGGATGTGGTATTGCCTGTAACCAGATGTAAGCATACTGGTGTCTTGTGACTTCCTGTGCAACCCAATTGATTGGCAGATGGCTGTTGCCCTATTCGTTGCTCTATTTAAGTAATGCAATCACTATGGCCACTCCAAACACACGTCTGAAAGTGCAATGCAGCGGGGAAAGCTGACAAGTAAAGCATTTCAGGGTGTCTAAGACAGTTACAAACCACATTTTAATGGAGTATTTATAAGGCTTTGAGCAACCTAGTTCAGTGGAAGGTGTCCCTGCGCGTGGCAGGGGGTTGGAACTAGGTGATCTTTAAGGCCCCTTCCAACCCAAACCATTCTACCATTTACTCATGTGGGGATCCATGAAATGTACTAATAGGAAATAAAGTAAATTGGCTCCTGCTATGGATACAAAAATACCATAAAAGTCTGGGTTTCTGGGCTATTTATAAAAAATGTTAAGTATATACGAATCACTTCATTCATTGTTAAAGAAGAAGAGACAGTATAGATGCAGTAGTGGCCAAGAATTCTCCTTTTCTTCCCCCTGACCTGCCTCCCTCTCCTTCCTGCCTTCTGCCAGCTTCACTCTCCCTTGGCTTCTAAGGCCTTCTTCCCTCTCTTTCTTTTCTTCCTGTCATCCCTGATATGAGGCTTGCATTTTTTCTTCTTATTTTAGAAATATCTGGTATTATACATACAACCTGAGGTTCTCGGTATTCTTAAGAAAGACAGAAACTTAACACTCTACTAATTTTCTGTAATTCATATGTCATTCCATGGAATTTCTGCCAAAATGAGAGATTTTTCAGTTATTTAGAACCTAAAATTTCAGAGTCATTTCAGTGAAAATGACTACTAGGATGCACTATAACAGGACCTACTATTTTTCCATCAACTAAAGAGTGACTGTTGGCAAAATCTGCAGTTCTAATACATATTTACTACATAATTACTTAATGTTAATACATGTTTCTACCTTTATAAATACTCCCATAAAATCTACTGATTTTGACAAAAGCAAATATAATGGCTAATAATACTGGAAACAGTTAATTAACTTCCTTCTTGGTCTTAAGACAAAGTATAACTTAAGCTTTTCCAAAAGTCCCTTTTCACCATCATATTTCATACAGATTAATGCAAACATATGTTTTGACATATAAGTTTCTTACATGAAACTGAGCAAATTTGGAAAGAAGACAAGTAAACTGTGCTGATTGCTACTTTTAATTCCTGACTAAAAATACAGAATCTGTCTGAGGGTCAATAAACTCAGGAAATTCATACAAGCTGATTAGACATAAGAGGAAAAGAAATTAGTAACAGCCCTTACTTTTTTAGCACTGAATATAGACTTTTAGAAAAAAACCCCAACTATTTGTCAAGTACTAATAGCTACAGAATTGAGGAATGAGTCTTAGTTGCTTTAATCTCTTTAGTTTCGAAATCAAAGATACAGTTTCCATTTCCATTGAAGGCTTCCTGTTATGTCTTCCTGGGTTGGTGAAACTGCAGAAATACAGTGGACATAAGTTTAATGTACCCAGTATTTGAGAATCCTGTGCTAGGAAAGGGGTGGCTCGATGCCATCCCGCTTTCCCAGGGCGGTTGCAGAGCGCGCTAATGTTCTTGGTGCTGAATCAGTAACTCAAACACTGGAACAGCCATTGCATTACTGGAACAATTTCGACATTCTAATAAATGCCAGAAATCACACTCAAGAAGAAACAAAGGATTTTGATTTTTTTTTAAAGTTATCTTCTGGTTTGGCAATGACAGATGAGGTGATTCACAATGATTTCTATTGAAGGAGTTCTGTCAAAATGTTAGAATTCTTTAAAATACATACTAATGCCTTAAATGCACCAGATAACATATTCCACACTGTCATCCCATTGAAGTCACCTACATTTATAGTTATCATAATTTTCCCTAAGTAAAAATAAATATGTATCCAAGAAGCAAGGGTGTAATGCACTGTTTGCAGTGTGACATTAACTATTAGAGTTTAATTAAATGAAGTGATAATGAAGTTCTATGTAAAAAAAAATCTGTCTTTTCATGAAAGTCACACATTCATTGAGACAATAGCACAGTTCAAACACTAAGCTTGAACTTAATACAGGTTTTATCTTCATATACAATCTATATAATTTTAGTAGTAATTATCTTGCATCTTGCTTCGAAATCTAGTGCAGTATCTTGTTCCAGAGAGCAGAAACGAAGTCAGTAGGAGAGGAAAAATTTGAAGAAAAATGAACAAATTATCCAGGGTGTATTCAACTGGATATACTTAGGCAATATTGCTGATTAAAATCTTCTAATTGCGAGCCTTCCAAATCCTTTCACCTTTTACAGTGCTGAGTACCTGATGCGTTTTGCCACTGGACATGAACAGTGCATAGTTCTTCTCATCTTCAGTTTATAATTAATCTTGTTAAAGCACAACTTGCCTTCAAGAAAGAAAACACTTGAATACTATTTCAATACTTTCTTAACTCCTCTCTGCTCTCCCTTCCTCATAGCACCACCATATGAAGATACCCTCACACCTCTCAGTTTATCCTGTTATTCACTTTTTTAATGTTTATTTTTTGAATCTATGAGTGTCAGCTCTATAGATGACATATATAAAATCTTTCCTTTGCCTTTGACACTGTTAATCCTTCAGACTTTCTCCAACCTGTAAAAGATATTTTCACTAAAATATTTTTGATTTTTTTTTAAAACTTTCATTCTCTTTGCTTTCTCTGCTGCTTTTGATGCTGTAATACTGTCTTACAGTTTTGCCTCATATGGTGCACTTCGCTGTGTTTTTCTGCTTCTCTCTGTATATATTATCACCAGCTGACACATGACTTACGAAGAACTGCTGGTTCCATCCCAACCTCTCTCTTAAATTGTGTCACTTCCGTGACTAAAAAGTAAACTTTTCAAAGGTACTCTTCGTAACCTTTAGTGTCAGTTTTAAAAACAAAATTTAAAAAAATGGGTAAAAAATATTTAAGCACCTGATACCCATTCATTTAAGCAAGTCTT
>WEIT01040883.1:2590-12652 GCA_013389985.1 Dryoscopus gambensis
TTATTTAAGATCTTGCCTCCATTGAAATCAGCGCCATTCTGACGTTGGATCAAAGTCTGAAAAAGCAAAGAGTCCAAATGTTTTCCTTGAGAAGATGTAGCTGATCATATTGAATCCATTTTTCAAGAAAGGGAAAGAAGCTGCTCTGTTAGACTTGGACTTGTTTCAAAGATCATGGCTGACAGATGCATTGTTCTGAAAACTACTCCTGCCAGTTTTTTTATCTATTACACCTCCATTAATATTCAGTGCAAATGAGTCCTCAGTTTGGTCTTTGAATTACTACTGTGATCATTGGTGCTAAAATTGAGAAAGGAAATGATATTTCTCCCATATCTTTGCTGCACTTCAAAGTCTGAAATAGTGCTTCGTACAGGAGATGTGCTGCTCTCAAGAGTTGTCCTGCTGTAATATGCTTCAAAAATTGTTGCTGGGAGGAATATTGCAAATTGCTGTGCGTTACCTACTTGACCTTGGCATACAGACTCCCCACAAGTAGTAACTCCAAACTGGATCAGCACAGGGAAAAGGATCCATGGGAACTTCCAGCCTACTCAGTGAGTGATGTAGGCTTCCAGCCTACTCCCGAAGAATTAGGGCTGTTGCTAGTGTGTGTGCTGTCCTAGCTGTATAGAGGCATGTTTTCTTTAAATCCGAAAAGATCGCTACAAACTCGTTGTCTCCCAGTGTTTCTGCCTGCTTTCAGCTTCAGAGTCTTGAATGATTATTTATGACCAACATTGAACTGAAGAAAACATCTAATGGCTTTCACTGAAGTGATCTGCTAATTGCCTATCTTTTACAATATTCTATGAATTTTTGCAATCAAGGAAACCCTTAGGCACATAATGAAATAAAAAACTGCTGTGAAGGAAAACATTTTGACGTAAAGAAGCAAACTTTTTTTCTTCAAAGGATGCAGTTCAAGCTTTTAAAATTATCACTCTGTCTGTACTATAAATAATTATGATTTTAGTATTGATTCAGTCTGTAGTACTACTACTGTCTTGGACATGGTTTCATTTGTTCTTAAGCCAGTCGAACCATGGGCTGCTGCTAAAAGGGCTGATTTTCCTTGAAGGATCAGGCTGCTATTTCTGCCCCAGTATCTGCTGCAGGACATAAATTTTGGTGGCTACCTCATAGAAAAGTTTTTCCACCCCCAGTTAGTTTTCAGTTGGATCAACTCACTGACCTGGCAAAATCTGATGCTACAGGATCACTGGACTGACATGAGGAAAGTGGTGGGAGCACAGCACCAGAGGAGGGCAAGTGAGTGACTTTTTTGGCATCAGTTTAAGTTACACAAGATAAAGATGTGAGATAAAGCCACTTTGCAGTTAATAGCAGTAAATAGCAGTTAATAGCAGTGCTGGTTTATTACACTGAACAAACAGGGGAAATGTGACTCAATATCTCTGAATTACCCTCCTTTTTCTCCCCTTACTCTGCCCACCACTCTAGTGCTTGCATTCACATCAGCCTTAATTCTAGCAGTACATCAAGAAGATGAGAGATTCTTAAAATGAGTGTTTCCATAGACTTTCACAGGCAGTCTTGTCTTCATCTCTCTGTCTGAAATACAACTTCTTACCTCTGGTCCTGCTCACTCCCGGTGTTTTCTGGCACTTCTGTTTGACAGGCCCAAAATGGAGCAACTGAAGAAACAATGACACCTTACCCCAAAGAATTTACACTTTGGTATTTATGGGAAGGCACCAAATTTCAGGTGTTCACAGTTTTCTTTACTGTGCCATGAGACGTTTTAGCAATTGTTTAGGAGAACTCCGTGGTAATGTATGTTAGAAGTCTGTGCTCCTCAGTGGTAGCAGAGTATTTGTGCTACGAGAGCTACTGGAGTGACAGTGGTGCTCTGGATTTGACTGTTGTTATCTGTCTTGCTGCTTGTACCTCATAACTGAATATGGTGTAGCTGACAAAAGCCAAAAGAACAAAAAATGGCAGCCTGCATATCTTCAACTTTCTTTACCCCTTTTTCTGTCATATGAGTATGGTAATTGGGCCATTGTCCTCCTTACTGGAGCTTCAGGAAAGTATGTTGTTACAATCTGTTCTGCATCACACTGGACTATCAGTTCCCACAGTTTCCTGAAATAAGTGATCATCGAAATGGCCACAGTATATTCAAGATATTTTATTGTTATGTTGTGCAGCTCTGTTCTGGCGGAAGACTGATTACTTTTTGGATGTGCTCATCAGATATTGATCAGCAGCTTTCAGATAAAAGGTGTTCACAAATTATTCACACACACTGCTCAAACGTAGCAGGCATGAAAAGTTGTTATTATTATTGTTAAGCCTTACATTTAATATCAGTAGCCTGTCCAGTAAGTGATGAATGATATATTGTGGGTACTGAGAACTTTGTGGAGACGAGCAGACGCTTTCCCTTTGACAAACGCTATCCAACACTAGATGGCACACTTGGCCTCAGGATTACAGCGACTTGTGCCTCTCCTTTCGCCGCCCAAGCGCTTTCCCCCTTCGGTCTCTTCTCCACAGTTTCTAATAAGAAATGTCGGTGAACTTACAGGGTACAACTGGGCAACTCTGGTAGAGGAATTTTAAATCCTCTGTCGTGTGTTTTCCCCCAAGCTGCTTCTTTCTGCAGATTTTGAGAGAAAAATTTAAAAATCCCTGAATATGGAAAGAAAATAGGAGAAACGGGAATGCAAATAGTAGACTTGTTTAGTAATTCCTAAGGAAAAAAGGAGAAGGGGCATGCAAAACTATTTTCACCATTTTTCTCCTCTTCTAGTCCATCTCCATCATCTATTATTCTTATGCTGGCAGATTAAAAGTAGTTGCATAACCTAAAAATAAATTGCTTCATGTCAATTTGATCCAAGTCAAAATTTTACTTTATTTTATTACAATTCTTGATTTGATCACTGAACCAAAAATCCACATCTTCAATGTTCCTAAAGCAAAGTGATACACTTAGCCTCTGCCTGTGTAAGGAGCTGCCTGTGTAGGACATAATGGGATTGGGATTAAAGAGCAAAATGGATGGATCTAATGTTCACACAAAATAAGACTCAGGGAAATTACTTTGACTAGCTCTAATCTGGTCCTGTGGGCTGGATGCCCATACATCAGGTGAGGGCTCAGTGTTCAGTCTCTGGTGTAATTGCATTGGCCTTGATGATGGCCAAAGCCCAGTTAGAAGTTAATTTGACTACTACTATGAAAGACAATAAAAAACATTTTTGTAAATACATTGTCAGCAAGAGGAGGGCTAAGGAGAATCTCCATCCTTTATTGGACGTGGGGTGAAATATTGCCACAAAGGATGAGGAAAAGATTGAGGTACTTACTGCTTTCTCTGCTTTAGCCTTTAATAGTAAGACCGGTTGTTCTTCATGCACCCAGCCCCCTGAGCTGGAAAACAGTGATGGGGAGAAGAAAGAACCCCCATATTCCAAGGCAAAATGGTCAGGGACCTGCTGTACTGCTTAGACACACAGAAATCTGTGCGGCCAGATGGGATCCACCCAAGGGTACTGAGGGAGGTGATGGAAATGCTTACCAAGCCACTCTCCATCATTTCCCACCAGTCCCAGCTAACCAAGGAGGTCACAGCTGACTGGAATTTAGCCAGTGTGACACCTACGAGAAGGGTGAGAAGGCGGAGCCAGGGAACAGCAGGTTTGTCAGTCTGACCTCAGTGCTGCAGAAGGTCATGGATCAGATCATCCTGAGTGCCATCACATGGCATGTGCAGAACAACCAGGGGATCAGACTCAGCCAACATGGATTTATGAAAGGCAGGTCCTGCCTGACTAACTTGATCTCCTTCTATGGCAAAGTGACCTGCTTAGTGGATGAGGAAAAGGCTGTGGATGTTGTCTGTCTAGACATCAGTAAAGCCTTGGACACCATTCCTAACAGCATTCTCCTGGCTGCTCATGGCTTGGACAAGTGCACTCTTTGCTGGGTGAAAAACGAGCGCACTCTTTGCTGGGATGGCCAGACCCAGAGAGTGGTGGTGAATGGAGTTACATCCAGTTGGCAGCTGATCACAAGTGAGGTTCCCCAAGGCTCAGAATAGGGGTAGGTCCTGTTTAATATTTTCATCAACAACCTGGGTGAGGTAATCAAGTGCCCCCCCAGTCAGTTTGGAGACAACACCAAGTTGGGTGGGAGTGTTGATCAGCTGGAGGGCTGTGGACAGGCTGGATAGATGGGCTGAGGACAATGGTAAGAGGTCCAACAAGGCTCAGTGCTGGGTCCTGCCCTTGTGTCACAATCCCATGCAACACTACAGGCTGGGGGCAGTGTTTGGAAAGCTGCCTGATGGAAAAGGACCCAGTGGTGCTGGTCAACAGCCTGCTGAACATGAGCCAGTGTGTCCAGGTGGCCAAGAAGGCCAGTGGCGTCCTGTCTTGGATCAGCAATAGTGTGGTCCAGCAGGACCAGGAGAGTGATTGATCATCTGTCTGTATTCAGCATTGGTGAGGCCACATCTCAGGTGTTCAGTTTTGGGCCTTTTATTACAAGAAAGACATTGAAGTGCTGGAGAGTGTTCAGAAAAGGGCAACGGAGCAGGTGGAGGGTCTGGGACACAGGTCTTATGAGGAGCAGCTGAGGGAGCTGGGGATGTTTAGTCTGGAGAAAAGGAGGCTCAGTGGAGACCTTATCACTCTTTTCAACTACCTGAAAGGAGGGTATAGTCAGGTGGGAGGATGAGAGAAAATGATCTCAAGTTATGCCAGGGGAGCTTTAGATTGGATATTAGGGAAAATTTCTTCATGGAAAGGGTTGTCAAGCACTGGAACAGACTGCCCTGGGATGCAGTGGGGTCACCATCCCTGGACGTATTTAAAATATATGTAGATGTGGTGCTTAGAGACATGGTTTAGTGATGGACTTAGCCGTGCTGGGTTAATGGTGGGACTTGATGATCCTCAAGGTCTTTTCCATCCCAAACAATTCTCTGATTCTGAGATCTCTTGAGACAAAGCTTTCCATGGTATTAGAAAATCTCCTTCAAAATCTGTTTTGGTTATACCTGAAAAACATATACTGCCTTTTCCATGTATAGTTCTTAGAAGTTCTTAGGAAGGAAAATACTGCTTTTGATACCATCAGCACATTGTGCACACACCTGAGTTTCTCTGTACTTCATCACTGAGTGTAGAAAAAGGCATTTCACTTAGCTATTGGGAATAGAAACTTTCCTGAAGTCCTTGTCTCTCTAAAGTATTTTTAGCTGTGCTTTACCTCAGTTTTATGTGAAAATGCATCTATCTCTATGGTATTTCTGCCTTATCCTTTTCCATTGAAGGTGGCCTGGACACACAGTCCTGATACTGCATTGCTGATATCCAAGTACAGACCTCTGCTGTTCTGTTATGAACTGTCTCTACTCAACTGGGATTATTATCAGAGTATGATCTCCCCAGTGAGAGCCTGGGTTCAGATGTTTCTGTTTGCTGGAGGGCTGGAAACAGGACACAAAGCATGGCTTTCTGTCGAAGATGGGAGTCCTGACCTGGCAAATGCAGGCATTGAACAGAGTGCAGAGATATTTTTTGCACTCTGGTACCTCTTGGTACCAAAGTTTGCTCTAAATGTTTTAAAATAATTAGGCATCAATTATATCTAAATTTCTGCCTTTACACCACTGTAATTTAAATAATTTTATCTGCATTGTTAATGATTTACATCAACGAAAGTGAGAAGGAAATCAAAGCATAGAAATCTTAGGAAGTAAAAAAGAACCTTATTTAACTATCTGCAAGAGTAACAAATGCATTGATTTTAGTAGTTCAGCATCCTAATTTTTAGAGGCACTGAAGGATCTCCCAGCTGGATAAAAAAACACAGGAAAGCCAGCCCTGTCTAGCTGACACAATGCCAGAAACCTAATAAAGGGAATGCAGCACTGGAAAGTACAAAAGTCAACATGTCAACATAAATCAACTTTGTCAGAATGAAACAGATGTGTCCATTTGTTGGTAGATCAGATTAACGTAAATCAAGGCAGTATAAAGGTTACACATTATAGGGATTTGTGACTGGTAAACTTTCATAGTGGGATCAGAGATAGTAATCGTCTGGCAGTGGGAATAAAAAGTCAAAGTGAAGCTTAAATGCTGAATCAAAAATCAGTCCTGTTAATGTCTAACACACTGGGGTCAAAAATTCATAAGAGTCCAGCTGTGAAAATAAGATGGGAGCTGTATTAGTTTTCTCCATTCTGTACCTCAGATTTAAGTGTTGTCAGTTGATGAGGGTTTGTCCGCTGGGAATTGTCGTGGGGTACTTTAGTCCATGTAAAGTGAAAATTTTGCATCACATAGAGGATCTTGTGAAATTCTGTAAAGCATGAGGACAACATGCTGAGATTCATAATGGCGAGGAAGGAACAGTAGAAACAGTAATCTGCCACATGCCCTTATCTAAAAGTGGTTCTTGACAAAGAAGGCAGCATGTTTGTAGTGCGGAAGCCAACAGAATCTGTGACACATTTTAACAGTCAGTGGTTATTAATGGATAAAAACTGGTAACTTTAGATGGATGTTGACATAGAGAACTGTAAAAAATAAATAGAAATCCCAATGGACCCATTCTTTTCACACCTTTCAGTACTGTTTCTGTGTGTGGCATTGTGTGAAGTTTCATTACTGGGTCGAAAGTTGGATGTAAACAAGCAATAAGCTCTCTAGCGGGATTTATAGACTGAGAAAACATGAAATAAGAAAACAAATCACAGGCAGCTTCTTTAAGGCACGTGGTACATCGTGTCAATGCAAAAATTTTGCAAAGCTTTTTGTACTTTGTCCATTTTTCCTCTTTGTTTTCAAATGATAGGCTCGCAATTCATTGTTTGTAACTCCATAAATTTCTGAATTTATGTGACATTTTAATATCATGATTGTCCTGTGTACTCAGGAGAAAGAATCTAAATTAAACAAACAACAAACTTTAAAAGAAATTAATGCTGTCCTGCTTCTTTCCTGAAAATTATTTGCAATTCATGGCAAATTGTGATCCAAATTCAGAGCTACTTAAGAAGCACTTTGCTCTGTATTTGGCTCGACTCTCTTTCTTTTAGTCAGTGATGCGTTCCAAAGAGCAAGATGCTGATAAGCACATGGACACATCACATCTATCTGCGAGGGACGTATTATGTCTTTACACAGAATTGTTTATTTAAGGTATGCAAAGAATTTTCCAATGTGTATTCATCTAGTATATTTAGCCTCATTTTATAGATGGGGCACTGAGTGACATAAAAACTGTGGGCAGATGATGCCACTCCCTAACTTTTCTTGTGATGATCTAAATGTAACCAAAGGAAGGTTGTGAAGATGCTGGCTGAGGCTGATGTGCCCCTGAGTCTGTTTGTTTCCCCAACTTTATGACTACCTATTTGTGAGTAACTGAAGCTCTGAAATATGGAAGTCACAGTCTGAAATGGTGATCTGTTCAAGATAACAGTGACAACTGTGGCAAAATCATGATAATATTACCCAAATATCCCAATTCTTATTTTACCATCCTGGTTATGAGATCCTGTTGCCTCCTGCCCTATAATTATAGTGAAAACCACACTTTGACAATAAAAATAAACTTTTCATGCATCTATTTATCCTCTGAAAATACAAGCCAAGAATAATGTCTATAGCTGGCGTAAGATCATGGTATCAGAAACACAGGTTCTATGGCTCTTATTTAAATATATTTAAATATATTTTATTCAATGACTCCCATGTAGAAAACAGTAATACCTTTTGTGAATAAAGTTGATGTATGTTTTCCAAATTATCAGCAATAGCTTTAAGTTTTGAATGAAGGCCAACTGACTTGTCCACTACATTACGGGCAACACACTGTGTTGCACAAGTTTCCTCAATAAGTCATAATAAGCTTGACTTATTGTTCCTGACTTACAGTTCTCATTTGGGGGAAAAAATTAAAATCTTACATGATAATATGACAAACTCATAAGTGATGATGAGGTGGAAAGGCCATAATCAGGACCACAAAATGCAGGGATTAATATACAGAATGGCACAGAAAGACAATGATTGACACAAAGATGACATCACTTTATATGTTCTTATCTTGTGGTGACTTTGCTGACCATAGATTGTGTTGGGATGATGCCCTAACCTAATAAAACATGAAGCTGGTTAAACAACTACTAACAATAAGAAGGGCTATAATTAACTTATAGCTAAAGTAATTTATTTCCATTCAGAAGGGTCTCGATTTAATTTAACAATTAGTTATGCGGAAATTATTTTATTTGCCACATAAATCTACCCAAAGTAGAAATGGACAGCAAGCTTTTAGCTGTTCAGAGTAACAGAACACAGAGTAACAGAAGTTAATGGCATAAAATGAGACGTAAAATATGCTACTGTAATAAGGGTGTGTATAGTAAATACAGTGAAATGCCGGAGTCCCGTGAGGGAGGCAGTCATCGATAACTGGAACCTGATCCTGTGGCATTATGAGTTGTGGTAGACCTAGAGAAGAAGGAGGTCTGAGCTAGGAGCTCTCAGTGACCATTATCAATGAAGGGAAAAATACGGTTTTGGCAGAAAGATCTGCAGACAGGCAGTGAAGGCAACCGTATACTTGCAGGGCAGCTGAAAAATGAAAGTCCCACTGAAATAATTGTTGTTGTTTTAGAGTGCACTCAAGCTGACTTTCACGTCAGACATGAAGTCTGTCAACATTGAAAATCATTCACTGGTGTTGGTTCAGTAATGTCGGGTACTGACTGAGACTGAAAAATACAGCATGGGTGGAAAAGTACTCGTTCCTGCAAACATTTGAGTTTTCTTGGAAGTTTCCTGTCAGAATACTGACCTGGCCTGACCCTATTTAACTCATGAGATCTGATGAGATCAGAGCCTGAGGTTATGGCACTAAACTAAGAAAAGTGATAACAAAACAAAAATGGCATGATTGACAGGGTAGTAGGCTGAACACAATAAACCTAAGGAGAACTATGTGTATGTATTCCACTCCTTAATATCCTCTTTGTAGATAAGAAAAATAAGCCTCACCCTGGAGCTAAAATAGTAATGGGATGAGGGCTGCCTGCCTTACTTGATGGCCATAAACAATAAGTATATTATACAAAGATGGATTACTGAAATGGAAAGTGGGTACTCATGAGATGCTACCTTGAGGCAGGACTGAAGCAGGAGCTATCCTGGCCCCCTGTGCTGTCTACAGTTATCTCCTTTTGGTGGCCCCACGTTTCTCAGTAAGCTGTGATATGACCCTGTGTAGTTCAGCTTTAGTGCTTTTCACTGTCAGGTTCATTGAGGCTATAGAAGACTATTTTGCTTGGAGAAAAAAAATAGATATGTGAACTAGTCACTGAAAGCATTTACAGATAAAAGAAGTAGTCAGCAAAAAGCTGTCTAAAGAGGTTTCTTTTGTAGTGCACCGAGGAAAAGAAGCTCCTTATGGCAATAGAAAAAAATGGCAATAGAAGAGTTACATAACAAAACTCAGGTTTCTTTTTTGTGCCCATGTTTTTCACTAATCTTGAAAATTATTGAGACACATGCTATTAAGGTTGTGATGTAATGATATTGAACTCATTTAACAGAGTTCAATGACAGATTTTTCCCTCTGGAATGAGTACTGGAAGTAACTTCAGAAATTAGGCCAAGTTCTAATGTTACTTTGTAGTGTAATAAATAGAATCTTGATTAAGATCAAAAGAATTGTTTTAGATTGTTACCAAATACTGATATCTGGTCAATGCTCAGAGCCTCTATATTTCAGTTTTTCAGAAAACTAGCATGTTTTCTAAACATCTTTAATTTCTACAGACTGTTTTATATGCAAGCTGAAGGCTCATATAGGTCTTCTCTTCACTTGGAACAAGTTAGGACAGATCAAATATCCCCGAGGCTTTCTTCTCTGCTATTCAAGTTCAAGATAGAAATGCAAATACATTTAATGAGAAATTACTTAGAAGGCTTCCTATTTTAGAGACTCAGAACTGGTTTGTGGTTTCTAGATGTGAATTAGAGCTGGTGGGAATTTCTCTGCTGAAATAATGAG
>WEIT01040884.1:1842-33535 GCA_013389985.1 Dryoscopus gambensis
CAGGTCAGCCATTCAGGGATCTGCATACACATGTACAACTTCACAGCAAGCAAAAGGGTGGGATTTTCTTAACACCTGTAGAAGGGTCAATTCCTTTCCTCCTGTTCCTTTCCTTCACAAAGTCAAAGATGTCTGTCTTGTGAGGTCTGCTTATCTTTGCTACTGAGGCACACTGTGAGTATGCTCACCAGGATTTCTGGTGTTGTTTGTAAATTGCTCAGATAATGACATAAAAACCTAAAGATACAATTCATACACACTAACAAATTGCATTTTTCCTGTCTGTAAAGACAACAGCGTAAAATCCCTGAAATTGTTCTAAAGTTCAGAGAATAGAGGGATACTGATCCTTATGATCATTAGCATACACAGTAATAAGTCTCTTTAATTCAGTATTATAATTTTTATTTTAAAAATTGATCCCTGTCTAGACATATACTAAATCTCTGAAGCAGTAGTTTGCAATGCATGAAGGGTGAGTTGTACAGCTCAGCTTTGAAACTGGCCATTTTCCTGCTTTACTGAAATACTGTGAAGTAGAGATAAACACAGAGCAAACGTGAAACACTGTAGTAGCAGGAAAGAGCTCTGAATGTCTTACTGATTCCCTGATTTTTCTGATCTTTTCATTATCCACTGCTGAGCAGTCTAGGCAAAGGTGCTTAGAATTGTGGCAAGCTCCATAATACTATAGATTTCTAAAGCTAACACTCTAACTGCCAGTGTCTCCCTCTACCATCTGCTTTCCCCCCTCTTTCTTCCTTAGAGCACAGCTGCCAGCGCCGTGTCTTCAATATTCTGCCCAGAAATGAGGATGATTCCAGCTGGGATATTTGGGGACATAAATAAACAATACAGCAGTTCCCTCTCTAGAGATGAGCTCAGGTCTTCTGAGTCCAGCAAACAAAGTCTAGTGACTCTAATAAACACTACATCCAGTTTGGGGTGTCTCAAGAAGGAGCAGAGGTAGGGAAGAAGTTAACAGCAGCAGCAGAGACAATCAGGCAGTGCTGTTAGAGCAAGCCCAGTACTCCCAGGCACTGCATCTTCTCAGAATTGCCAAACTATCTTGGTAGGAGACAAAATAGATCAAAACTGCCTTCTCATAAAATTTGCTTTCTGAGGGTCAAATTAATTTACCTGCCCTTCAGCACAGTCCTTGCCCTCATAAAACTGTAGTACATGTGTAAGAAAGTGTCACTTTTTCCATGATATGGAAATTAAATTACTACACAAGGGTCAATTCTATCTCTGTCAGACTTAATGTAATACTTAGAGGTTTCTCAAAGCCTTTCCACACTTGAGGACAGGCAGTCGGTGAGTCTGAGTTTGCTTAGACCTGGACTATATAGTAAAAATGATGACAAATTTTCCTACGCATTTTCATTTGTCTGGAAACCTGAGAGAAAATAAATATTTCAAAGAAAATCTGATTTTTTTTGCTTGTACCTCATTAGTAGTATTGCCTTTTACGTTCAAGGCAGTTAAAACAAATAAACCCACTGAAATAACTGAGATGATGCTGAGAGTCAAAAGTGGTGTGTGAAACCTTTGGCCATGCCAATGATGCCTATATTTTACGTAACTGACTTTGTAGAAGGCAGCGTGATGGACAGAAGGTGATTTTTTAGTGAAAACATAATTGAACTCAGTATTTCTGTGAAAACCAAGCACTTTTGGCGAGAGAACCACAAAGATTTCATGAGTTTAGGACAATGATACATTTCTGCATAGTATATGTGTTCAAACTAGAGATCTCTTAGACCTCAGTTTGAGTTGATGGAGGGATTTTCTACTTACAAAGAACATGCTTAGTTCAATAGATTTGAATCTTGATGATATTGTAGGGATCTCACTGTTTATGCAACTTTTGTGTACAATTCAAACACTCTTGTGTGTACAAAAACTTATTAGGAAGACTGCATACCCTTGAGCAGCCAGTATGTGTACAGCCTCTAACTAGACATATTGAACAACACACTCCCAACCAGCTGTCAAATTCCCTCAGCTGCTTATGCCAGTATTAATCTAGTGGTTACCACCACAAAAGGCAATTTTCCCAGGAAAATACAGATCAGCTTCCCCCACCTTAGAAAAAAATAGTAAAATTACTGAATAAGTCTAGCTGATTTAAGCTAACTCCATCAGAAGGGTTGAGGAGGAGATTAAAAAATTTAATATACCAGGAAGAAGTGATAGGAGAGTGGGCCAGTCTGTGAACTTACACCACTTTGACTATCACTTTTATGGACCTGATGTAATTAATAGTCGAGAAGCTCATGCAGCCCAGCTGGGCACTAACTCAGGTTTTGAGGAAAGCAGTGTCCTTCTCTGAACTGCAGAGCAAAAACCACCTGCTCAGGGGCAGCAGCAAAGACGGAGGGAACACTTTTATCTCAGGTCATTACAGCTATTTCTCTGCAGTCACTGTGTATTTTAATGATTGTTTTTGACAAACAGCAATTAGTATGCTGAAGGGCTTGACAGATACCTAAGAACTAGTATTTTTCTTATCTGTCTGAAGGAAGTGATGGAGTTATGAGTGAGCTGAAATTTCCCAAAGATGGAGCAGTACAGGTGAAAAAGAGAATTTTAAAAGCCGTCAGGGAATATGAGGCATCATAGCAACAAACCTCTGTAAGGTGGGAAGTAAACTTCATACAAGAAGAGAAAAGAAACTTTAGATGGGCTTTACCAAAGAAACAAAGAGGCAAGCAGAGGTCAGGAAAGATGGGTGTGCACATGATCCAGGAGCAGCCTCCAACAGGTTCATAAACTACCCAAAGGATGCTTTAATCAGTATGACAGCAGTGAAAGGAAAATAAGTGTGTGCAGGCTTTTCTTTGTGCAAGCAAAGCAAGGGGCAGTGGTGCTTTCAAACCTGCCTGTTCCTCTGTGGGAAACTCTGTATCTGTCACATTGGCTTTCCAACCTGCCTGGAATTGTGGATTAAAGGAGCTCAGATTAAAGAAGTCCAGGAGTGCTCTGTTAACAGTGACAAGGTTGTTGCACTGGGGGCTCCACTCTGGCTCTTTCCTTGCCCTTACTCTCTCTGGTTTTTTTTACTTTTCCAATAGTCTGATGTGCACATGGTTAGTGCTGGCTTAGTGCTTTCAGCTGTATTTCAGTGAAGTACAGAAATACTTTCCAAACCCCAGGAAACCCAGAAGACACCACATAAGAGCCTACATATGATGACTTTATAGCAATTCAGAGAGTCACTTGGTCCATGAAAGCCTTCTGAAAAATTTCTTTCCTGTGAATTTTCTTTAAGCTTTTCCTTTTAAAAGATCTTTCTACTGCTCCTGGAGACCTCTGTTTTCTCAAGACAATGCAGCACAAAGAGAGACCCTGTCTTCTGCTGCCTGTCCTGCAGCGAGGCACCTGGCACATGTGAAGCAAAATAATGTGATTTCACAAGTTACATGGTTTAGAAATCATATATGCTGATACTTTGAAAACTTTTAATTCAGCCAGAGTTACATAATAATTTGTACTAAAAATATGTATTCTAAACTCCACATCTGTCTTTGCAGTGCAGAGACTTTTGTCTGATTCCTGCAGGTGCACAAGTACCTGCATCTTTACCTGAGTGGATTGTCCTTTAGGGTGCAGCTGCACCTGTCTGGTTTTAGTTCAGACCAGGAGGATGAAGTAAATCTCCCAGGGGTCCCCATTTCCTGTGCTTTGGATCGTGTAGGGGAGAGATATTGAAAAGATGGACCTCATGGGGGCCCAGCTGCCAGGCTGGTCCCAGCCACGCCACTGTGGATGGACACTTTGCCATCCCTCACATCCTCCAGGATGCCACACAAGAGTTTCACAATTCCAGTTTGAGTTGTGCTGGAATGAGGCTTGGAATGATTTAGACACCAGGAATAAGCTACACTGTGATTCCCACCTTGTTTGTCCCAGTGAAGCGCAGATTTCAAGTCCTGCCCTGGGCTTCTTGGTTCTCAAGATATCAATACTGCTGAGCACAAATTTCCAGATCAGGAAAGAGAAACCCAGCATTTAAACACCTGCACTCTGTGCTTAGTTCCCTGTCACTTCCTATTCTGTGTCCAGTTTGTCAGATCAGCCCCCAGCTCTGCATTTTCCTTTAGGGCTGATTTTGCAGCAAGCCTTACAATACCGTAAAAATATTGGTCCAGAAATATTACTGTGAGGAAAATAATTATAGAGCTAAAAAGCGGCATATATATGCAAGAGTAAGCTATTGCTGTAATTGACAACACTCATTATTCAGGATTTTTTAAAAAATTTATTTTCTGTAGTTGTAGATTTATTTTCATCCTTTACTGTTTGAACAGTAAATCTCCAAGATCCACATCCTATTAAATGTTAAAGTGCCAATCACCATGCAGAAGTTAACACAGAACTAATTAATAGTAAAGGAACAAGAATAAAATGCAGCCCTGGATACTACCATTTGTTCGAGAAAATATAACTAGGATGAACAAACCAAACCAAAATTATTACTGATTTAGTTTCCTCCAAATAGTGACAGCCACAACCAGTGGATCTATAAGGTTCTCTAAGGAATGCAGCACTTTAACTCCCTTTTCTCCTAGCTTGAGACAGGTTATCAAATTCAGCTCTTTACACTGTTTAAACCCCAAGCAATTCTTTGGGCTTATGTGGGTTTCATGCTAATATGAAATTCATTTAATAACCCAAAAGACCTGCAGTGTACTTTTTCTGTCTCCAGTTTAACTGCACTAAGTCTGAACATTATAAACAAAATCCCCTATCACAGTTTGCCTTTGAGCTGTTTGAAATGGAGAATGACTGAAAAGAACCAGGCCATGGAGTGCCATGGAAGAACTAACCTGTGAGCAATTCAGGCATAATTTCTTTACAAGAAGGGCATTATGGAATAAATTGCTTGGGGCATTCAGGCAGCGAGGCAGGCAAGTACCATAAATCAGCTCTGAAATATGAACTGGGCAGTTGGAAGTGGGAGTAATAATGGAGTTTGATCTAGCTGGTTGGGGATGTCATTTCTGTTTGGGATAAGTAAATGTTCTGATCTGCAGGTGCACAGCAGCAACTGGGGAAGCAGAGGGAAGACCTGGGGCTGGCCAGAGGAGGAGGAAATGACAGTTCTACTCTAGGCGTGTTGCCCTCAGCTGTGAAAGAGTCCTGTGTGAACACTGCCAGATTACCTACTTTACATGTTTCTTTTGTAGAGGCAGTTGTATGTTTCCCTGCTCAGTTCTTATCTTACTAGAAAGTCAGGAAGGGGAAGTCTGGAGACTTTTTTATTCAGGTTTTTTTGTGGTTTTCTATTTTCTTTTTATATTAAATTTGGAGGACATCATCTTTTGCCCTTTCAGCTTGGTAATTGAATCCTAGAGCATGGTACATTACCTTTCTGGCCATTTGGTCATGGTCAGATATAACTGTCATCTCAACCATTCAGCACCTCCTCAGATGAGAAATGAGTGGGTGTTAGGAAGAAATCGGGCTTTTTACTTCATGCAGAGCTCAGCCCGAAACTTCAGTAAGGAGTTGTTCAGGGAAAGGCATGGGCACAGAAAGAAAATAAAATACAACTGAGAAACTACTTGAGGTGTGTTCAAACATTTGAGTGAGGAATTATAAGAGGAATGTATAAACATAGAAAAAACATGACAACATTTTCATGCCAATATAAAAAGAGCTCCAACCGTTAAATGTGAAATAACATACCAACATACAACAGCTCCCTTCATTTCTCCAAATCCTAATGTTGTGTTTTAACCCCAGCCAGTAATGAAGTCGCACGGCTCCTTGATCCAGCTTGGTGGGTCGGGGAGGAGAATCAGAAAAAAGGTAAAAACCCATGGGCTGAGATAAGAAAAGTTTAATAATAGAATTGCAATAAAATAAAGTATTAATAATAATGATAATGATAAAAATGTAATGAAAAGGAAAACAACAAATAAAAAGGAATAAACCCCAAGAGGAACAAGTGATGCACATGCCCTGGCCATGCCTCCTTGTGGATTCTTGTGCATCTCCTCACTGCCAGAGGATGGGAAGCCGAAAATTCCTTCCTTTAGAATAAGCACTATTTAGTAACAGTCAAAGCATCAGAGTGTTATCAACGTTATTGTCATAGTGAACCCAAAACACAGCACTGTACCTGCCACTGGGAAGAAAATTAACTCTATCCCAGCTGAAACCAGGACAACTAACCAAGCTCTTGCAACATTAGAATAATTATTTTTCTAATATATGTCTGTTTGCACCATTGGTTTTTCAAAATGTAATATGCTTTGGATGTGTTTGTTTCGGAGTTAAACTCTAGGCCAGCCTAGAATCCAAAGTTGCATTTGAGCTCTACCCAGGAGCTGGTTCTTGACCACAATCATTGAAACCAAAAACACCAAGGAGGAAAACACAAGTCCTGTTGCTTTAGAAGTGTTGGATCATTCTTCTTAGCCTTCCACAACTTTGAATCCTTATGCTGCTTGTACCTTTTCTTTCCTACTTTTATTGCCCTTCAGCCAGGCAGCTCACACTGTACTCATTTCTAAATATGTCTGAGGCTCAGCTGCTCATCCTGCCTGTTGCTCAAAGGTTTGTACATTCAGCTTCACCTGGAACTTTACCACAGGCACATTCCTGTTACTGAGCAGTGTGTGACCAGCATGAGGGGGTTTCTCATAGAATCACAGAATAGTTTGGGTTGGAAAGGACCTTCAAAAGTCATCTATCCAACTCCCCAGCCACAGGTAGAGACATCTTCCACTAGATTAGGTTGCTCAGAGCCCCGTACAACCTGACCTTGAAAGTTCCCAGGGATGAGGCTACAGTCACCTCTCTGGGCAACCTGTTCCAGTGTTTCCCCATGCTCATTGCAAAGAAATTCTTCCCTCTATCTAATCTAAATGGACCATCTTTTAGTTTAAAACCATTATGCCTTGTCCCAGTGCAAAAAGTCCTGCTAAAAAGTCTGTCCTCATGTTTCTTTTATCATGAGAAATACAGCACATGCACCTTAACTTACCTTGTTCATAAAGCTTTTCCCAGAACTGACACTTTAATAAAAGAATTAACATTAAAAGTGATATTCTAAATTACCTTGTCTTCACCTCACCCATATATTCATACAATTATTTTCAGTTTGGAGGAGGGGCAGGATTGATGCCAAGCAAGATTTTCACGCAAAAATTGTGATAAACAGCCTTATAGTGATGACACAGAATGTGAAATCCTTCATGTCTGCTTTCCCCAACCCTCCCTTTGCTGTCCCCAGGGTGCTCTGCTAAGTGCTGGCTGCTAGATGAAGTGTAGCATTAGAGTATCAGAGTTATGATGGAAATTCACCTCTCTGAGAATTAGAAGATTCCTCTTCACTTAGCTTTGGGATGTGAGCAATAAAGTGATGACTGAGCCTTACCCGGGAGCACCGCGCTACACAGCGCACACAGCCTGGCAAAGGCAGCCTTTGTTAACCACTGAGTTATACCACAGATGCATAAGCAATCACAGCTCAAGGGCTAAAGAAACACATTATAAATTCCTATAATTATTTGTTATGACAGTAAGCAGAGAAGAGCTTAAATGCACGAAGTATTTATGGGGCTGGGAGGAGAGCACAGAGGCTGAAGCATGCACTAATGCTCCAAGGGCTGGGAGGAAGGATGAGCAGATTCCGGGGAGTCAGACAGAAGAGATTGCTTCTTGTTTCCTCTGAGATGAAAAGCTGTTACACAGCCAAATGCTTTCTACCTGTGACCCCACAAACTTCACCTCCCTTCTGCCCTAGGCACAGCATCAGACACAGAGCCCCTCTCTCTCCCATGGTTTGTGTCAAGATATGGAAAATGTGGAAAAACATGGAGCTGATCTCAACTTACCTCTGTGTCATTTCCTCTCTGTCCCAAAGGTATTGGTACAGCCAGCAGGACTTCTTCCTCCTCTACATGTTCTAAAATAGAACAGAGGAAGAGTCCTTCACGTTGAAAATAATAGAGCAGGTTTGGGGCACAGATTCCAAGTTATATATTTGTACCGAATTCAGATGTGAGAGGAGACCTAGACTGTAAACCAGGCTATTCTTTTTGCAGAAAGGGGTTTTTTTAAAAAAATAGTGACTCTAAAGGAAAATATCTCTTTCCACTGCCAGCAGATTTGTTTTTAATGCAGGAAATTCTTGTAGCCTATAATAAGTTTCAAGAAATTTTAACCTTTTGGAAGTACAATATTCAAGTTTTCTAAATTAATCCCTTCTTTAAAACAGTATTTTAAAATTAAACTAAATCTAAGTACACAATTCAGTGATTTTTAAACATTAAATTCCTGTGTTTTCACAAGACCAATTCGTTTTTCATTTGGATTTCTGTTTGAAAACTATTTGTGAGATTTTTGCTTTTTCTTCAGTTTCAGACAGATCAAAAGTATTATTTGCTTGAAAATGTTAGGAAAATTAGTCTCTCACTGGTCTCCTAAAGAAGTCCTTCATCTTGTAGGGGAACCACAAAAGAAATGTTCATTTTACAGATTTTTCCAGACCAGTCAATGCTCATAGCTAAGAGCAGAAAAATTTATTAGGCAATGAGATGGCTCTGAGAGATGTCTCTCCCTGGTAAAACTGCAAGTGGAAGAATGAATTACCCCTGAATCTACAGTTAATTGAGATACCATGGAGCACAGAAAAATGAATGAGATTTAAATCTGCAGGGTATGATTTGCTGCAGTTTTTTTCCCATTAGTTCCAGATAAACAGACACTATTTATATGTGAGTATATAAGGGTATATACATACCCTTACGAGAGTTTACAAATCCTTATATATACATGTTTATTTAGCTACTTTCTGTGACACATGCATTCACACTATGTGTGTAGGAAATAATTTCCCTTCCCTTGAGTTACACCACCCTGGAGCACACAGAGGTCTATATTTTTGTGATGGATTGACAGTAGGACTGATTGTACATAATTAACAGAGCAATCACAGTGCTGCCAGCTTGGAGAATTACATACTCGCAACACAGAAAATGAGTCCATATTGCACAGCAAAGGGCCTGAACGTGGAGAGCTGTTTGGGTTTACTGAGGAAAGAATGGCAATTACTTACACTGGCAGAGATACAGCAGTCACTAACATGCCCTGGGTCACAGAGGACTTCTTTGTTTGAACACCATTTTAAGGTGAGGGCAAATTTAAACAGCGTACTTCCACAGAAACAGCAGCTGAGCCTGATGGTCTGACATGCTGTGATTTGCTGCAGGGCTGGAATGGAGTCCCCTGCCTTATAACATGTGCAGCTTTCTTTTCTTTTTTTGTTTTTTGCAAGCTTTTTTTCCAATGACTGAAGATACAGGAGAGCAGAAAACTTTAAACTAGTGAATGACAGTTTAGGTGGGTTTGGTATCTCATTTTATAATGGGACTGAGGAAAGCTGCAAGCTAAAAAGCAAGATCCCTGCCTAAGAAGGCATGTGAACATAAAATAATAATAATAGCGATAATTGCATCTAGCTGGAATTCAAATTCCCTTCCAAGCTCCATCACTGCTGTTCATTAAGTGATGTAGAGTTAAAGCTTTAGACTTCTCCAGTTAGGTAGCAACATCCAGGGGATATGAGTCTATCACTTCCTCTGAGGACAACAGCGCCTCACACCACCCTTGAAATATGCATGCTTGCAAAAAGACTTAAAGCTTTTAATTTCTGATGTTTGTAAGGCCTAATCTCCTCAAAAATACCTGATTCTTCAAATTCTCTGTATACCTCCCTTATGCATAGCTAAATGTTAAGAATGCAAAATAAACTTAATTAGCTAGCGTGCTAATATCCTCATAGCCCTTTGTAGTCACTGGAAAAATCTCGTATTTGAAAAAGGGAGTGAAATGCATAATTTTTCCCCTAATGCAGCAAGAAAAGCCGCGTGAAAGTAAATATGAGCTCTCAAGACAGAAGCAGATATAGCTACATATTAATTTGTTCTTTTTTCCCCAAGCCAATGAAAATTCATTTCCAAAAGTACATGGTAAGTGTATGAGTGCACTCCTGTGGAAAAGCTTCACCCTTCCCGGTAAAAAAGATGCTGCTGTCATTTCCTCATGCTCAGAAAGATGAGTAGATGGACAATCTTCCAAAGCATCCCATTGCTAATTTTGCATGTGTCCTTGTTAAGCAAGGAACAAGCCTGGCAGGCAGAGGCAGAACATAATCTAGAGCTTTCTTGGGTGCCATGTGAGCTGCCACTGAACAGTAGAAATGAAGTTGGTAAATACAGTTTTCAGAACAGTTTCTCTGTGTTAACACGGCAATTTTCCTATTATGTGTGGTGGTGATTTTTTTTTTTTGTATTGGTTGTTCTGATTAATTTAGGTAGTTAGGTAATTGCAGTTCAGTTGAAGTGTATGATTGTTTCTCAAGGCATAAAAATTGCATAAAGAAATCGACATATTTTTGGCTACAATCCGGTCCAGTTTGGTCTCTATGATCAGATGAGGAAAAAAAATGGGGCTATGGTATTAAATTCAACAGAACTGAAATCAGTAATGAAAATTCTGTAAACAACACATTTTCAATTGGATGGAAATTGAAAAAAAAAAGGGAGGGGGTAGGTGGAACCTGTGTAATTTTATCTTCACATTTTTCTCATATTGTGAAACTGAAAAATTTTATAAGCTTCAAATATTTTATAATGCTTCTTATTTTCTAGAAAGAAAGAAATATCCAATGCTGAAGACGTTTTGCTTAAAACACTGAAATCCTCGGATGTGTAAAATCTTTTATTGTAGATAAAATTTCCACTAATGCTCACATTTGCTATATTAACTTTAGATATATTAAACACCTGGGACTAATACTAATGCACACTGCAATACTAAGCTTCTGAAGCTGCAAGAGCAGCCAGAGGGGAAATCCAGGTCACACTACAAGCAAACTGATCACAAATCTACCTGCTTGGTGTAGCCTCACTTTCAGCCATAAATCATGGTAGCTGATGCTCACCTACAGATGTGGATCCCATCGTGGCAGCCTCACAGCACAACTCTACAGGGCACTGTTGGAGACACCGATCCTGCATATTTAAGACCCATGATGGGTGGAAGAAGAGGAGCATGATGAGAGTGAGCATTGTGCTGGTCGTCAAGCCAGGAGCTGGAGTGATGGGGACTCGCTGAGCAGCTTCAAAGCAAAATTGTAATTACAGCTCCTCTGAAAGCACATTCAGGTGAAATGGACCCAAATCCTACCCCATTTTTTACCGCATTCGTCACATAATCAGCAACTGCTCTTCTGTAGAGAAACAAGGCAACATGGAACACAACAGGTGATGTTGGGTTTTTCCCCGTTCCGCTTGCAGACACAAAACCAGAGGAAAGATTTATTTCTCAATCCCCACATCTAGCCCATATTTCTTCAAGATTGGAAGCAATCCATAGAAATTATTAAAAGATTAAACATCTTACTGCAGAAGATAAGGTTTAAGAAAGAGGCATTGGGAAGGTTTCTTGACCACAGCAGATAAGAAACTTTCACAGATATCAGGGGATATCTAATCTAGGAAAGAAATGTACAGCAAGAACCACTGACTAAACTGAAGTCAGGCTCAAGTTCAGACAAGATATTAGGCACACATTTTTCAGATCAATACAATATGCTTTCTGGAGAGTATACTTCTGAGAGATGTTAGTTAAGGGTTGAGTAAGGAGCATATTAGAAAAAATTCAGCACCCAGATAAAATGGACTAAAGGCCCCTTCTGACATTCTAACTTTATTACTTGTAATATCAAGGATATCTTACAAATATTAAATATTCAACACCATCCATTTAGAAAGAAGGTGATCTTGTTTCCATGGCAACTTGCTTGTAGGCAAGCCATTAGTTGGTCACCACTTCTTTGTGGGATGCTGCATGTTTGTCCCCCGAATTCTTTAGTTTCACCAATTGTACAAACTACCTATTTTAAAAAATAACCTGTATTTAAGCCAAACATAACAAATCTTCTGTTTGCATAAAATATAAGAAGACCTATGCATTTTAATTTCTTTCTCAGGATGATAACCTTCTCTTTTGTGATTCATAAATTCCAGCAGATGCGGCAAAAAGTTACATAAAAGGCTTTTTAGAGTAATTATGTCTTCAGCTGGAAATTTTGACATTTGTGATCTCTCTCTTTGATCACTGCTATTAATATCTCCTTAGCAGCTATGACTTCCTGGGAGTTAACTAATTGATAGAATAAAAACTGCTCAGAGTTGCAAGAGAAACTTCTTTATTTCTGCGCAAGTGACAAGGCTTCCCTGAACAGGATCATTACCTTTTCAGTTAACAGAATACTCAATAGACAGTAGTAAAAAATTGCCTGTGACTAGTGCAAAGCTTGGATTTTGGTCTTTAGCTAGTACTTAGGTGTTTATTTATAGTGTAGAGGTATTTGCATTAACATGGTGCCAGCAGCTTCACTGCATTTCAGCATCCTGTTGCTTTAAGAGTGGGGGAAGCCCAAGGTAACTGTCTTAACATCTGGTGAACTAAAGAAATGGGAAAGAGATAAAAATACAGAATCAAAATAACTGTACTGGTAGACATAGAAGTGACAGAGAGAAAGGTTAAGCTCATCCAGTTGCATGCCAAGGACTGCAGAGCTGTAAATCCAGCAGCCATAGCTCCATGGAGCACCTACTGAGACAAGCAAGTTGTACTGCTTTTTGCTGGTCTCATACTCTTTACACTGGCTATCCAGGAGCCCTAGGATGTCAAGTTTCTTAGGCAATTCAAAATTAGATAGCATCAGTCCACCTCACAGAGATTAAGGGGCCTGCCTAGTGTCATGCAAGAAATCCTTGGTTAAAATGCAAAACTTGCCCACACATAATTTTGCTCCAGATCATGCCCTTGGCTAAGCTGCTGTGAAAAATCCTCCACATGCAATCTGCAGTTCTGCTTAGGACTTCTTCTTTTTTAAGATTTTGTACAACACTCTCTGCCCCGAGAGGATACTTAAATTTACATCATTAAGAAGCAGCAATTTAGGAAATTTTCTTTTAAAATATTAGATTATAAAAATGTTGACATTCCCTATGATATGGCACAGTTTTTGTTGTTTGAGAACAACTGAAACTGTTATTTGCTTTACCTAAATTAAAGCACAGCTATTACACCCTTCAAACCTCAAGTCTAGCAGGTGAGAACTGCTTCTGGTTAAATGCAATCCAAATGCAGCACAGAGTTTACTATCACATGAAGTGTGCTATGCACTCTGTGCTTTAAATAGCTCTCCTGATGATTCGAACTTTTCCTGATTAGCTTGATCAAGAAGTCTTCTTCTTCTGACCATGCTAGTGAAGGAGCCTCTCTGAGGACAATATTCCCATGAATGCTGTACTCATATTTACAACTCTGCATCTCTGTTTTATCCTTTCTTGCAGACAAAAAAGAAAAAATTACATTTTCTCTACTTTTTAACTCTCAAAATTTGGGTGAAAAGAATTTGAATGAAGAAAACCACTGCCTCATTCAAGCACACAGGCCTAAGTATGCCAACATCCATGTAAATGGGGTGTGGAAATGAGGTATCACTAGCGTAGCTGTTATAGTATGTGAATTGGTTAGATGTGACACGGCATATCCTTTTGCTAGCACATTTTATTACTTTTTTTATGGTTGAAACATCGACTTCGTAATAGAAGTTATGCACCATGGATACAGTCATTTATTTCCACCTCCAGGAAAATTACGAATTTCAAATCTGCCCTCACTGTTGCACATTCTTTTTTTAAATAGCAGAGCATACCTCTGATACCAGAGTTTCCATTTATTTAAAAAACTGCTAAACTGGTCATCATGATTCCCCTTGTTTTCTCCCTTCCTCAAAAAAATGCCCAAAGGAGATTTCAGGGAGAAAAAAAAACCCAGAGGCATTAAAGCATGTTTCTTAGGATTAGGGAGGGATATGGACATTATCAGCGTCAGAACAAGGACAGGCCTCTATTATTAGATGTAGTAAGAGTATCTATTTCCGCGGTAGAGTAGAGGAAACAGCAGGCAGCAGCCAGGGATTGTTGCAGCAGAGTGATTTATTTTATTATTTACAGCTCTTTTTATAGTCTTATTACTTCATGGTCCAACCGGATAAATGCGTAGCCACCCCTTTAGGGTAATTGGCTGAAATATTACAACAATCATTGTCAACATATTTTTCATTTGCTCTAAAAACAGACCCTAGCAAGGTCACAGGTGTCCATAGCTTAGAAAATATTACTGATGGCCTCTGTGAGAAAGAAAGAGTCTCTCACGAGACAGAAAGCAACTCTTGCTAGCAGCTTTTTGCATCCACAATCAGACATATCACACCCTGCACCAGCTGGACAAAGCTAAATCTCCCATGATGTGTGGATGAAGCACCTTTCTCTGAGGATGCCAGGCCTGCCCATGTGCTGTGAGCAGCAAAGTGTCATCTAAATTCTAAGATGCACAAGAGGTTAGACATTGCCCTGACTTCAGGCTGAATTAGATTTGTATCCTTGCACCCTAAAATTTCTAACAGAAAGTAAAAATAAAAAGTCCAGGTTTCATAATCCTGCAGTCTATAGAAATAATTTGCATTTCTTTTAAGTCCAAGTTCTGCTAAAACTCCAGTGGTTAAATGGCCATCAGTCACATTTAGGGGAGAAGGAGTTTCTTTTGTCCATACAAAGATATTCTGGGGGAAAAATTAATGCAAGTTTGGAGTGAAGAGTAGTTATTTCCTGCCTAATAAGCAGAACAAACATCTAGGAGTGAGGTGTTATGACGCTGAGCTTTACCAGGCTTCCCATCCCAATGAACCCCTCATGAATCACTGTTGGTCAGGCAGAGAGGATAGTCACACTCCATTGCACCTTTTATTGCTCATCTGCATTCCAGTGAATTTGCATCCTCTGCATCTCTGCCTTTCCCTTAGGGTTCTATATCTTCTCATGGGATACTTTTCCCTTTGGATCATTAAGCTGCTATTTTTTACTGTTTCAGCATTTCCACTTCAGTCTCTATTTTTCACATTCAAAAACATGCGCATGCCCAACTTCATAACACCTTGACAACTTCCTCAGTAAAAGCGAGCCAGAAATCACATGGCTTAGCTGCACCAGATCAGGGCTTGAACACCAGACATCTGAACAGGCTGAACCCTGGGCCAGGGCATGCTCTGACCATTTCAGTTGAAAATTTTATGACCTTACAGCAGCCATGACATTTATTAGTCTTTTTTCCCCCCTAATTGTTTATTTCAGTTCATCTTCTCTAATACTTCAGTTAAGGCAGAGTCTGGCCTGGGCACAAGACATTAGCTGAGTCTCAACTACTTTGAAAGCCTTTTCCATTGCCTGTCAGGTCAGTCTGTCCCACTGTCACAACAAACATCATCTGTGATGTCAACACAACAAAATCCACATTGTCCCACCTGCAGGTGCCAGAAACTAAGGACATGCAAAATCAGGTCAGAAAAATATTGGGTGGTAGATTAGATAAAACATAAATCTTCCAGGAAGTTTCCATCAAATACAGAATGATCAGCCTGCACCTCACCTGCCCAGGGTTGAGTCCCATTCCTTACAAACCCACTGCCACCCTCTCACAGCACCAGCAGGGAAATGTCTGCTTTTATTTCTGTAATTGCCGCCTTGGTGCTGCTTAGCAATTCTTCTCCTTTGGTAGGAGGGCAATCATTCTCATTAGATGTCAGAGTGCAACAGCAGAGTGCTTTTGTTTGGAGCACAGCATGCGGAATGACGATTACAAGTCTGAGAGCTGGGGAGAGCACTCCTCCCTTTGGAAACTGGGCAACTGACAGATGTTAGAACATCATTAAACATATATGAAGGCTCAGGGCCTTCTTGCAAAGTTCATTGCTCTATTCAGAATTGGCTAATTCAAGGAGGAGTTGCTTGCTGCAACTCAGGTTACTTAAACTTATCTTGTAGGACAGTGCTGGACCGAAAACTTAGGTATCAGTCAGTGACAACCTTCCAGGAGAGCTGGCCAATTAATCTCAGCAGCAGAGACTTTTAAATGTCATCCAAATCTCATCTGTGGGGCATGCCAAAAATATTTCGTACTTGTCACAAGCCAACTCTGCTTTATACCCAGGTCTATCTTTCTCATGAGATCAAAGGAGGAGTTCTGTCTTTATGCCTTGTGAAACAAGCAATTATTAATCCAGTATGAAACTTTACTGACAAACTCAGTGTTGAGAATGAGGATTCTGTACCAGGTTTCAGCCACCAGAGATGCCTGAAGTGTCTAGCTTGGTCTTCTCTACATCTAGTAAGCCTAGCAAAAGATGATCTCTGCCTAGAAAAAGGGAAGATTCCTTATACAAGAAATTTCAGATAGCTGCAATAGTGCCTGCAACTTTGGATATGAAGAGTAGCAAAGGACAGTACTTAGACAGAATTCCCATGTGGAGGTACAAAGAGTGACTGGGAAAAAGACTGTGACAAGAAAAAATTAAGGAGAATAGACTAGGACAAGATACGTAAGGAAAACAGGATCTAACCTTAGCAGAGGATATAAGACAGGAAAAGGCAGAAGAGGCTGCAATGACCGGAGGATACATCCTGTGATGCCAGAGTTCATCTCTTTTTGTGGTCCTGGTAAATTCCTCTGCAGCCCTTGGCAAAGCTGTAACCTCACCCCTTACACTGCGGGATGTGACCAGGAAGGTGCAGGGGCCACAAGGCCGCCTTAGGCTGCCACTCTTGTTACTGCACCCTGAACCCTCATCAAAATCACCTCCCCAGGAACCTGCCACTTTTGCACACGCAATCAGAACAGCAGCTTGTTTTAGAAGCATTAGGTCCTTGCCCACAATGTAGGAACAAATGTGCTAGTGTGCTCCCTTACTTCATTATGCATGATTACTTTCATGAAACCAGAGGTTACTATTAAAGACATAAGAGCAAAAATTCAAATATAATCATTAAAACTATGGAAAAAGTTCTAGAGAAGAATGTGCTTTCCCCAGAATAAAAAAAAAATTTAACACATTTTTCACATCTATTGTTTGGGCGTTTGGCTTTGTTCTTTTTACATCTACTTACATTGCAAGTATTGTGGTATCTTCTTCCTACATGTTATTTCTGTTGTTGTAATTTGTCACTATATTAATTTGTCACTTAGGTTAAAAAAAGATTTTATTCTAAGAGTTTAAAAAATGCATTCAGGAAAACAGCATAAGATATATTAAAGCTTAGCTCCAAGCTCTGCCTCTTGCAGGGGCAATTGTTGGGAATACAGAACTGCCTAAAAGGAGCAACGACCTTGGGCAGAGTGCAGTAACAGATACTAGGGCACAAAGCAAACAGATTTGTAGTTGAAGGCCCCTTGCATAAAGTATTTTTATTATGTAAGAGACAGGAGATGGAAAACTATTCTGTGTACGCCTCTTCCAGGCAGAGTGCTGCCAGCCTGGACAGCCCATTCCCCCTTCCTCTGAGGGAAATGACAGGTTTATTTTTAATCCCACTGGCTTTTCCCCTCTCACTGCCACATAGCCAAAGCTTTTTTCTTCTTCCAATAAACTGAGCCTAATCTCATCTCCATCAGACATCTCACCAGCTCATGTAACATTTACAAGCACCTCATCACAGCAAACAAAGCTCCTACCAGCAAGCCACAAAACATCTTCCCCTACAGAACAGAGCAAATCCAATCAATATGTGCAGCTAATTGAGACAAACGAGCAAGTCCTGGCAGCAAGCAGCTAAGGTGATGACTTGGTAACAGGTGGTGAAGGATTTGGCACAGATGGCTCTGATCCAGTTTCCTGAAGAACCTGCAGGAGGTCCATCCACAGTGCAGGGGTGAGCAAGTTCCAGGTGCAGGAAGCTGGGCCAGGATAACCCCATGAAACCACACAATACTGCATCAGCTCCTGATACTATTGCCCCAGCTGAACCACATCTGCTCTGCATCCCATCCTTGCTCCATTCTAGGGATGAGTTGCAACAGGACAGTTGGTAAAACTTTTTTTTTTCCACTCAAGGAAAAGAACCATAAGTAACCCTAGGAAGGCAAAACAAGGTAAAAAAGTCTCTGAACAAGCCAAAGTGCTATCTGAGGACAGTCAGAAACCCTCACGGAATGATTTTTTCTCAACGTAAGTTTTCTAAAATTACTTCTACATCTTTGAAACATGTCAATAGAGATGCAGCAAAAGAAGTTTCTCTTTTTTTCACTACATATTTCAACAAAAATTGTAGAAAATATTTTATCAGGGAGCTAAAAATGGTATGTCATTATCAAAAGTACTAAAGAGATGAAACACTGTACTGAGCTACGTGAAGTACAAACATTAGCACTACGGGGTTACCCCCTCCTAGCTCAACCTGGTCAAAAAATTAAAATACTCAGTTATCTAGCATGGAGGTATTTAGTCCAAAATTCTCATTAGATGTAATTAGGTGTGTTAATTTAATTTTTTCATGATATAGAAAAGGTTTAGGCTGATGTCTGATAATCTGGTGTTGTCATTCACAACTGAGATTTAAGTAACCTTAAAAGAGATAAGGTTCTTATAATCATGGAGATGTAATTAACATCAAGCTCCTGTTGAAGTCATCGTTCCAATAGCTTTTCATGACACTCTTTTTGATGAACCAGAAACAGTTGAAAAATTAAATTTTTAAGATTTATAATGCAGAACTGTAGAAGTTAGACTTTATTACGGAACCTGGCACATAAAGGGATATGTCCCATTTTATATTTCAGGTAAGCTTAGCTTTCAAGACATTTCTTCACTCAGAGGAATGGAGCTTGCTTTCAAAGAATTGCATTTTCTGCACCTCAAAAAGAAAATATGTGTCATTTGCAAAGGCCATAAGATGGGAAGTATAGTCAACATGGTACAGAAATGGATTAATGTACAGGAGCACATGTAATGTACTGTATGACCTTGAAAAGGTGTGTTATACAAAAAAATCCTATGGTCATGTCCATAGGGAACAGAAACAGGCATTTTCTTGCCACGGACTAAGGGGTTCCAGTCCGTAAGTGACAATGAATGAGAAGGAAGTTGGTCTATCAGTCAATCATACATCTACGAGCTATCGATGTGATGCCAACATGAAAAAGACAATTGTCATTCCTTATCAGGAAAAGTATTTTCCATAGAGACAAGGAGTTATTAATGCCATTTCACAAGGCACTAGTAAAACTTCCTTTGTTGCACCATATGTAATACTGGCCACTGATGTTGAAGAGAGATGAACTGAAATCAGTATAAGGCAGAAAAATGGATATTAACATGTTCAGAGTAAGAAGCAGCAAATTTCTGAGAGAAATCAACAGACTTTGACCTTATAAACCCACAGCTGCAAGGGCTAAAATGTTATACCACTATAAATACATCAATGAAGTAGAGATGAGATAAGAAAAAAGGTTATGTAATTTTAAAGATAATTATGGTAGAGAAAGATGACCCTAAATGGATCATGGGTAAGTGTACATTGGAAATGTAAGCAAGATTTCTGAGCTGTTAAAGAAAATCAAAATTGGCTTCAGCTGAATTTTTCACCAGTGGGAGGTTAGAGCTCGTGGCATCTCAGCATAGAAATGCCAGTCATAGTTCTCTTACTAATTTATTTTTTTCAAAATCTCTATTAAAATGCTGTCACCTTTCCTGGAGGCTACAAGGAGCTCCATAACAGCAGGAGGAAGGAACAAGTAACTAGGAAATTCTGAGCCTGGAACTTGCAGTGACACTTGAAAATTTCAGTTTTCCTCTAACAGGCCCTATCTGTCTGCCCAGGCATTGTCTGCATTGACGGGAGACAACCTACAGGAATTGCTGTCGCATTTGAGAGAAGTGTAGGACATTTTTGTGAAGAAAGAACAACCACAAGAGCAAAGTCTGGTCTAGGGACAGGAACCAGAGCTTCTGTGAACTGTATTAAAAGAAATAAAAACAACATAAAATCATAAATTGATTAAATTTTACTAGTGGGATTTTTCTTCTGTTTTCTTTATACCTTAGGATCTCAGAAAAATCTTCTTGTTAGGCAATTAACATTTTATGGATAGGTCCAGTTAAAACAATTCTGGTGTTGGTTGCCCACCAAACAAATGCAAACCTCACAACTGATCTTTCATCCACTATAGTCAGGCAGTCTCTAGAGCTCAGTGCTGCATGCAGTTCATTCTTCTGAACAAATAAGCAGAATTATTTAATAACAACAGCTGTCTCATATCTATCCCACTTGTAATTCCATTAATCAGAAAACCTTATGCCAGGCTCAACAAATGTTTTTTTTTTTTTTTTACTCCTGAGCTCTCCTGCCTTGGCTTATTAGTATCAGCAGATTTTTTAGAGTACAAGAAGGAAGGAGAGGCAGGTACTCCAACCCTGCAGTCCAAATGGGCACGAAGCAGGAAAGCAAGCCATGGGCACCTGCCTAGGAGGTACCAAAAGCTCAGTCCTCGATTCAGGATACAGCATGTTCAACATCACTGTAGATATAGAAAAGCAAAATACTTAGAAAGCAAGGCACTGACTGGATCTGATGGGTTTACAAACTGGGTTTTGGCCTAGTTGCATTACCTGCAATGCAGCATTTTAATGCTAGCCAGACAATCTACCAGAGGTCTTTGTGAAACAAGTCAGCAGCTTCCTGTGGGCTGGCTGAAACTCAACCTAGTCTACAGCTTGAAAAGTGCACAAAAGTGATAATTATACAACTGCCACATAACCTGTCCAAGCAAAGAAGCAGCAAGAGGCAGAGAGCTTTCACCTCACTTTTAATGGCCCTAAAAAATATATGTTTTGATACATTATATAACATTAGGTCAAATTTTCCAACTACCCTTGCTTCTCCAAGGGCTCGAAGAGGCCAGCTAGCAGATATACTGACAGACTTTCAAATTAACGGTACCCTTCTCTGAGTTGATTTTCTTGGCCAAATACTTGCCAAGTTCAGAAAAGCCCAAACATTGACTTGGCCTTTGTATTACATTAGCTCTCTTAGTCTTTTATCAAACTGACTCATCTTGGCTTTCATATCGCCTTTTCACAGCTCTAATAATCTCTTTTACCTACTTCAGCATTGCCTGTTATTTCCTCATTTTGGATAAACTTTCATGAAAAAAAATCAAGATTCAGCCTTTGCAATATATGCAGAATTAATTTCTGCACATAAATTTACGTCAGGAAATATTTTATTTGGCTTTTCTTTATGAATTAGGCCTGAAACCATTAATCTTTGCTAATTTTAACTACTCTAATAATCACTTAACAACACGAGTTGGTAAGTTGGAAAAAGTCACGACCAGTGAATTTTCCCTTGTTTGTATTTTACATTTCATTTCTTCATAAATTAAACAGACTCTCTCCTAAAAACGTTGCAACCAAACATAGCCACTCTAAGAAAAGTATCTGAAAGAAATAGATATGCTCTACATTGAATTTTTTTTCTAAGACAATGGTTGCGAACTGTGAAACAGTTAAATAGTTTAAACACTGAAACTGATGGCTACATGCCAAATAAAGACAAAAATTCCAGCATGATTGTGGTGAATCTGTCAAAGAAAATCCACCTCCAATGAGAAAGTCTCCATCCATTTTTGTTCACACAATTTTCTGGTATTAACAGTACTGAGGTTACATATAGGTTACCAGTTAGGATAGAGCTCGCTCTTTCTCCAGTGCAAGTTAGATATGAATTTGATCTATTTTTCCCAAGTTGTTTATACATCACAATTGATAACATGAATTACTATCAGCAAAAAAATCCCCAATTTAGTGACTGATCTATCATATCACTGACAAATGTATATTTTCTTTACTTGTTTTGGTGGGGGTTTTTTCCATGCCTTTCCTCTGAGTGATTTTTACTCTCCTCCTGCTCTGAAAAAAAATATGGTCCATAATCTTCATACTAAACTGTTTTTAACACCAGTGCATGTCCTAAAGGCTGAAGTAGAGGATTATGACCTCCCTTTTCGTCTCAAGGGTTTCACAAGTGGAGTAACAGCAGCATTTGTTGCATGTTGCTTGCAGGGGAGGTAGCACTACAGACAGTGTTAAGCTCTATCTTTGAGTTTCCAGCCAAACTGAGAAGGCAGAAGGCACTAGGAATCCATTATCTCTCATTGCAGTTATCTGTCCTGTTTCCCAGAGACCAGTGTGGGTTGCTGTCTTGTTCTTTACCTTACAATTCTTTACTAACTGAGTCATCTATCAGCCACTTTATTTAACATATATAGGATGTTAAACTATTTCTTAGGCCTGAAATTACCTGAGCCTCCTGTACATAATTTTTCAGTATCAATCCAACACTAACATTCTCCCAATCTTCTGAAACATCCTTAGAGTTATTAATTATCTTAGTGAAGATAATTCCTTGGCTGACAATTTAAAAATTCCGGCATTTCGCTCAGAATTTTTTTTAAATATTTGGTTTTAATTGTAGCTGCTTTCAATTCCAGCAGTAACTGAGGAGAATAAGTACCTTCCAATATGCTCTCTAACACATTAAACAGAGGCAAGAAATAGTTATCAATTCCATCGTTATGGTCCCTATAGATACTAACCTGACTACTTTGACCATTTCTGTCCAACCGAAGCCAGAGCTACTATTTATTTTTATTCTTAATATATGTGTTTCTATTCATACTGTCCTTTTCATACCTTACCATTCTCTTTGGTCTCCAGTGACCCTTAGTTTCCCCAGCTTTGCTCTCTTAAGATGTCGTGGCCACATGCAAATCCTCGCTCTCGTCCCCGGCTAGCTCTGCGCGTGGGACGCGATAGGATATGGGTACGCCAGGATGAAGCTCCAAGGCAAAGAGGCGAGGGAGGGGCCAGCCAGACCAATTAGTCCAAGGAGTTCTTTATTCCTGGCCGTTTGGTCAGACTGAACCACAAATCAGAGCTTACATGAACTTATAAAGGGGGGGGCGAATACATAATCCAGGGAAAGGGTACAACCAATCAGGAATAACATAAGGAGGAGTCGAGGGAGGGAACATACATACATACAACCAATGAGAGTAAATGATAATAACTGACATTAGGGACAACCAATGAGATAATGGGGAATAGAGAATTCTCTGGAAGTAGGGGAAGAGTTCTGGGGAGATGGACATGGGCTGCAGGAGGGGTTTGGGTGATGGATAGGGAAGGTGCTGGAACAAGGGGAGGAACCCCAGGTGATGGATAGGGAGGTAAGGGAGGGGAATAACCTTAAAAGGGAATCAGGGGAAGGATTAGGGCTTGGGACCCACCACCCGAGGGGGAGAGAGCGGGGGGTTAAACCATCTTTATAACATTAAGAGAAAAAAACAAAAACGCGCCACAACATTGAGATAATTGCATATCAGCCCTGTAACTGGGGTAGGATGACAATATACCAGATTTCCCAGAACTTCTTGGCCTGAGAATTACAGAGCACCTCATTACACATCCCTGGAAGGCAGAGCCTGCAGCTGTACCATGAAGATCAAAAGTAAGAAGCCCTGGTATAATGGTAATATAGATACATATATACATATATATATATATATATACACACACACATATATATACACACATATGTAGTGTAGCGAGAAGAAGATCCTAAACACGATTCTTCCGCATTTCAATTTAAAAAACTTTTAGGCATCCAGCAAGTTGCATTGTTACTGTTTGCTCTATGCAGGTTGCACTCATTTTCACGGTTGCTACTACTAAATAAAAATATTTGATGTCCACCAGCTGCGCTGGTACCTAAATGGTTCTAAGTCTATAACTTTCTAGACTTACCACAGTTTCTTGGAAACCAGGGGTTTTCTTTCTCTTTGATTTAATTTGCTCTGAAATCATACAAACCCAAGAACAATAAGGGGAGAGTTCACATCAGAATTTAAAATAATCCCTTTATTTGAAACACCATACAGTTTAAAACTTTATAAGGGAGGGAAAATGCTGAAAATAAGTGATCGGGGAAATATATAAATTGAATAAAAACTAGTGCATATCTTGTATTTGTAGACTGCATATCCTAAAAAAGATATGAATGCCCTTCACCTTTATTCTTGATGTTCTTGGATTCCATATGCACTTTAACTGATAAGAAGAACTCAAATTTTTGTGTCATATAAACAAGCTGAAAAAGCCATGAAATTTTAAAATCCCCTTGTAGTAAGAGTTTGTTTCACTAACAGGAAGAGTATGAGCTGTGTGGTAAAGTCAAGTACAGATATCCCAGTGATGCTGCTACTGATGGTAAAATTACTCTTAACACTGAAAATGGTGAAAAACACGATGAGCTAGAATCCTTCAAAGAACAGTTCTGTAGTACCAAGAAAACAAGAAACACTCTTGCTTTCCTTGCCCAGCAAGTATAACTAACACTGGGTAAAGAAAAGCAAGGGAGAAGAGGGATGTCTAAGGATAAACATTTCAGACACGAATTACTCAGAAATACGTGTTCATGGCATACAAAGAAATCCTTGTATTTTATAGCCCTGTGGAGTTGAACTGTTTGTCTGTAGATTTATGGTTTTCAGTTTATTGACTAGACTCTCAATATTTTAATTACTTTGACCAAGGACAGAGTAAGGGGTATGAGGTGATGAACATCACAGCAGCAAAAGCTATCCCAAAACCCAGTAGTCACTGCTTTTCATGCACTCATGTTTTGAACTCCAATACACATCTGCAAGGTTTCCCTGATACATCAGAACTAAAACAGAGAATGATTTGGACCAAATACAGCCTTTCAGATACTTCCTAAGTTCTGAATGCCCACCACCAGGACTTTTTTCTCCACAAATAAGTCATTCTTTATAAGCTATGCTTTGTCAAACTTGCACAGCCACAGTGTCTAAGCTACCTTGCTTTCTAGCTCACCTAGGATATAGATGTAGAAGACCATTTATACACAGTGGGACTGTGAGGAGAACTACAAGTTTAAAGAAAAAAATGTAGGTGAATTGCAACCACTGTGCTAGAAGGATCTTAGCCTCAACTGGCAAAACAAACTCAAGTTTGGCTGAATCTGCTGAACCACAAAGGATCTTATTAATTTAAGTAATATAGCCATCATCCCTTCCTAGATTTGGAGAAACTGATAGAAAAGATAAAGGTCACAATGATTACGGGGAAAAAAAAAAAAAGGAAATCCAGTAAGAGAGAGAGAGAGAGGGAGAGAAATCTCCATACACCATAGGTGTTGTTTTGGGGCTACTGTTAGAGTTTGGAGATCTGGGAAGTCTGAATCCTGCAACTACAAAATCATTCTTGCAGTAGTGTCTGCTACATACAGGACAAAACAGCTTCAAGATATCCTCCTTCATGGGAATAAAACTTAGGAGAATCATCCTGGAGTCATCCTTGATCTTGGTGTGAGCAAACGTATTTGGACGAAAGGTAAATGACACCTTTGCTGGCAAACCCCAGCTTGAGGTTTGCTAACAGAGCAGGGCACTGAAAACTCTCCCAGCTCCACTTCAAAAACAGTGTACTGATAAAGTTTGATCCATGAGGAAAAAGATAAAATAAAAAGTCAATAAAAAGTATAATTTTTTAAAGATCCATTCTATCTATCCTAATGGGAAGCGAAAAATGGTGACACTTTTACTTCCTACTCCTCTCTGCATTCCTTTTAATTCCTTATCATTAATCGTGCACTACCTTGCACTGGTGAAGTAATGTACGACACACAGTTCCTGAAAATTCATTTACATTGAGAGGAGCTCAAATTATTTCTCTGGAATAATTTGTCAGTTGCTGTTGTAATTCTTAAATAACCCAATTCAAAAGGCATTTTTCTTAAGTGAACCCTTTAAAATATTATAACTTGCTATTACACACTGAGTATTAAGAGAATAGAATATAAAACTAAGTAGACCAAATAGTCAATAGATTAAATAGACAGTATTATTATTACTGATACTTGAATCACTAATAAATATTTGAGTTACTAGTTTGATGTATGACCTAACATGTAAGTCACCAGCAATTACTCAGCCTAAGCCCAATTTACATACAATTTGGTTCAGAGATCTCAGTGAAATTTTTTTTCCCCACTGTGCCTTGTTGGAAGTTATTTCTATCAAATGAAACAGTGGTTTCCCTTGCAAATTCCTGTTCCTTGTCTCTCATGGAGATGTCTTTTCCACAATTTATGTAAGTCAAGGACACAAAAATAAAAAAGCGAATCTCCTTTTTCAATCTTAGACGTAGTTTATCAGAACTACTTTTGAGAACCTTGTAGGTTTCCTGTGTGATACTGAAAAGTTTAACACAGTTTTAAAAGTGAGCTACACAACTTCCTCAGCCTGTTTAATGTTCATTTTATTCACAAGGTTTGCAAGCCGTTAAGGTTCTCTCATTCTCATCAGTGCAAAGATCACTGGTAAAGAGTAAAACCAGGAAACTTCCTTGAGTTCAGAATAATTGCCAGCTTAGTCCCAAATATTCTCTTAAAATTACATCTGTACAGTGCTTTCTTCAGAATACACAAGTAGCTGATGTGCACGTTCATACAGAAATGCGCACTTAACAGGCAAGAGAATGTGGATCAGTTCTGAATTTACTGAATTTCATCTTCTTCTGCCATCTGAGCAGGGCTTATGACAGTTCACAGCCAATAATGATCACTTAGGTAGATCAAAAAGAGACCTTCTACATGATCTTCTTTGTAAACCTGTAAGTATTCCGCCTTCTGCAGCTTGGAAATGGAGGGAAAACTTTCCACAAATTATTTTCTGCCACTACCTATACCCTCTAGTGTGTGAGGCTGTGTTAATCTTTCTCACAATCATGGCTGGGGACTCTAACCCCGGGTCATTAGTACTGATAACCCACATTGCTGAGCCGTGCTGGTCTCGGCTCTGCTGTCAGTGGCCACAGCACGTGTCAGATATGGCACAGCTGCTCTTGACTCTCCGAAGGTACAGAGGTCTGTAAGAATGGGGAGCTGCAGAGAATCTGTGTAGGCAACAGATTGCTTTTCTCACTGATAGAAGAAACAATATTAAACAAAGAGTGTTAAATAGGTGGGTGTTTTTCCTTACAACAGTTGGAAAATTAAATTCCTTTAAAAGCCATTCTTTTTCACTGATGAATTACAAGCCATCCCTGCTCCCTGAAGATATTTGTTCATTTCCCCTGCTTCCCCACTGCAGGAGGATTAAACTATTTCTCAGTGCAGTGAGTTGATTAATTTTGTTCAGCCAGTGCAGCTCCTTTTCTGGGAGGGGAATATCACAGATTTACAGTTTTCATTACCTAAGGCTGAAACCGTTAATGAGGTTTATGTTGGCTGCAGGGGGCTGAGGGAAGGCACTGCTCTATTTGAATAGCCAGGCCACAAGGATCCCTTGCAGAAGACACTGGACATGACTCCAGCCCCACGGACCCACTACAACGAAAGGGTTATTTCACTGGCTCAGTGTGAACATTTCTCTCCTGATTCACAAACTATGCTAAAAACTTGAGGCTTTTCCTCTGTGCGCTTGAGCCAGGTTAAACTGGTTGTCTTCCCTAGCAGACAGTTTCAAATCCTAACTTTAGGACATGGCATAAACCCACTGTGGATCTCAGCCCTGCGTGCCCTCTCACACACACTAACTGGACTAATGTCCTTTCAACTGTGGTGATGAGCACCCTTTTTTTTTTTTTTTAATTACATAAGGAAAAAACAGGAATCCCTTTTATATAGCAATAAAACACTGCCCTGAGGAGTGAGATGTCCCTTCCCACCATGACTTTTCTGTTTATCAGCAGGAGATATCTCTACCCAAAAGGCTCTGACTTGAGCTCAGTGACAAACTTTTGATATATTTCCTGCTGAAGTTGTGCCACTGCAGGAAAATAACTCGCAGGGCTGGACTGGCAGCGTGAGACAAGCCAGTACATGTGCTAAGCCTGTCCCTCTGGACCTACAAAGAACTCATCCTTGTAACTCCACAAGTCCCACCTGCAGCTCCCACATACCAGCTGCTGCAGGAATGGAGCTACCCTGAACCTGAGATGTGTTGTGGTTGCAGAGAAACTAAAACAGCTCCTTTGGAGCATGAGATGCATGTATTCCACTGACAGCAAACAGGATTTGCTCCTTTGCACACATGGACAGGTGTTCTTGCAGCCCTCATTCTTTTACAGCTGGAGATGAAGAAGGCCCTGGGTGGCTCTGGGGCCATGGGCTGTCCCTCCTGTGTGTTAATGGATACATCCACAGCCATCAGTGACCCATACACACCAGGTGCTTAGCATTTATGGTAAAAAGAAATCTGAAAACATTTACTCTAAGTAATTCTAGGTAGGAAAGAATTATTTTTATTGATGTGCATAAGCAGAACATCTTTAATCAAAGGCCATGTTGTACAGTTTAACACAACCTCTGATCGATGTAACCACTAAGAAAAGACAAAGTGCTTTATGAAATAAGGATATTGGACAGTTCTTTTTTTTTTTTTTGCCAAACCCATCCAAAAATAAATTGCATTTAATATGTTTATTTGAAACCTAAATGGAGTAACAGTGTTGCCCTCTTCTCAGCTTTCTAGCATATGGCAGGACTAAAGATATGGAAATATTTCAGTGTTAGTTATGTGTCTGCCTGAATAGAACAAGATTGACAAATTTTTCATTATATAGCACCCAGAAAAGAGTCATTTTTATGAGACAGATGATATTCCTGAGTTCCAGTGAAGGAGCAGTTTCTACTGCTTTGTAGTGTAACATAGAACACAAGCTTTGAATTCTTGGCTCAGTAGTCACAAGGCTCTTTAGGAGCCAGATATGAGCACATTCAGTATTTGCACAGAAGGCAAAGTAAAAGCATTCAGTCAGTTCATTAAAGACCCCAAAGAAACAGTGAGCTGCAGGCAAGGAGGCTCTGCTAGGAATAGCTGAGGGGGCAAGGAGCACTTGGGAATTCAGGTTTTCTTTATTTACCTATATCCAGCCTTAGAATCTGGGAAAATATATCTGGGAAAATTGTCTCTCACAGACTTAGAGCTGTGAAGGGTTTTGTAAGCTGTTATTATTTTAATCTGACAAGTCACCTATTCAGAGAATTCAGAGCACAAAATACTGAAAACCTTTATCAACTAGTTTGGGGTTGGTTTTTTGTATATCGACTGAGCCTCAAAAATATTTAATTTGTGCAAGTTAGCTGTGCAGCAAATGTGCTCAAAGGCAAAGCACTGGGCTGAAATGCTGTGAAGTGAATTTGGCTTCAAAGGATGTAATAGCCCAGCTGTGATCAAAAAGAAAACATGGTTAGATGTGAAAGCATAATCAATATGGTATCAAAGTTCCTTGAATACAGGTCTTTAGAGAATAGATTTAAACACAGAAAAAAACACAAAACTACTTCGGGGCATTCAGATGTAACATAAAAACAGACATTTTGCAGGGAGTAAAACAATAACAAAACTTCCTTAGAGGTAAATTTTCTGTAGCCAAAACATCACACTGTCAACAGATCAGTTGATTTCCTTGTGGAAAAAAAATATTACCCAGATTTGTTAAACTAAAAATCAAGTAGGATATCAATAGAGTTTCTCAGCATGGGAGAGTAAGGCTGAGAGTTTTTTGATACTGCCAAGGCAAACTACCCTGGTGTGACTAGCCCCTCATTTGGCCTTTCAATAATGTGTTTTCTCTCCCTGAGAGTGGAAACAAATTCAGTGAAATGTAATTTTTATTCAAAGAATAGACCTGTGTTTGCTTTATAAAAGCTCATATCTGGGTTAATTTACAAACTCCCTCCAGGTTACGCTTTGAAATGAAGATTTAATGAAGACAAATATATTCACCCACCCAGAAAAAATATTTTAATTGCTGTATCTCTGATATTACCAGAACACTGGGAATGCTGGCAACATAACAGGCACTTGTATTTCATGCAAAGGTAGAAAATTATAATGGCAGTGAATGATGGAAAAAAATTTAAATATATGATAAATCAGTCCTATTTGAATTCAATGCAAACAAACCTCTTGGCTACAATATGTTTTGGCTGAGGCCTTAAAGGGTTACAAACCTGAGCTGTGAAACAGTCAAACATATGTCACAATCCATTCTGTGCAGCAAAAATTGTGTAAACTATAAGCTAAATAACTAGGTTTTTTCTGGATGAGTTGCATTGTGGAGATAATTTAGATATTTTGTTATATGACATTATTATCATAATGAATAGACTCACTCCTGGGTGAAGGGTGAAATGAAAAAAAGGCTGTATGTGCTACAGTAAAAGAATACAAAAATCTGTTATTTGGTTATGAATCTTTGCATTTTCATGATGCAGAGATGTTACTGAAGTAAAGCAAATTCAAGCCAAAAGGGCAGCAATTTAAAATTCCTCAGTTTTACAGAAGAAAGATAATGAATATGGAAAGTATAGAAACTTAGTATAGAAACTGTCTTGAATACAGGTCTGATATATGAAATACAGCAATTCTGAGTGCTTCATTAAGATCTTAAAAGGTATGAGATAGATCAAAAATATTGAAAGGCTCAGACTGAAAATACACGCCTATTATAGGGTAAAGGATAACAAAACAGATACCTTATATTGGAGCCAAATTGAAAATTCTGAAAGAGTTGACAGCAGTAGAGAAAGAAATAAACAAGACAGTGTAATCATCCCAAAATGCATGGCAACCCAGTATCTTCTGGAATATTATGTTGTATCTCCTCGAAGATTACTTCCTGGATAAACTACAGCAGAAGACAAGATAAAAGGTGGTGGGGTTCAGCTAAATTGTGTTTTTTAAGAAAAGCATAAAGAGACCAGTGGAAGAAACTGAACTGTGGCAAAAGAGGACCAGTACTACCCACAGAGAATGAAGACAGTGAGGGCAGAGGCCAGGAAGGTTATGGGAGAAGCCTGACCAATGTGTGGGAAGGATTGCTACAGACTCGGCCAAAGGTGTATAATTTTATCCCTAACTTTGATTCCAGTGATCCATCACTTAAGATGAAGCTTAACCATGTAGGATTTCTGGTGTCCTCTTGGTCTTTCTCTCTTTGCAGTCCAGTACTCTTTATTCATTAAGTGCTTGAAGAGGATTTCAAGTCATCTCTAAGGTAGAAGAGAGGAAGGAATCCACCTTACTAGTTTGTCTGAGTGTGAACAAATCAGCATTTCTTGCGGTCTTGATTTCTGTTTTTCACCTTCAGTTTATTAAAAAGATCACAAAGAAGGGACTTCTTCAACCTGTTGGTGATCAAATAGAGTCTGTATTAGGCAAAGTGTACTACAGTGATGCTGAGAAGATGCATCCTCTGACATCCTCCTCTGTAAAATGATTCAGTCACTTAATTTTTACTGCTTAATTCCTGTGTCAATTCATAACAAACACGTGGCAAGAACAATAACAGTAATAAGCCTTGTCTGAAGACAGACGTCTTACCTCTATGTTCTTCTTGAGATATTCCTCCTAAATTACATATAATTGCAGGGATGTTCCGAGGAAACAGTCAAAGAAGTAAAGCCACAAGATGCCAGGCTGCAGTTTTCAGACTCTCCACAAATGCAACCAGCATCTTCCTAATTTTATGATCTTCAAATTCATGGAGAGAGGATAACACTATATTGTTTTGGTAAGCTTGTTTCTCTGGGCAGAGCAGAATCCCACCCCTCTGCTAGTGGCCATTCACATAATTTATAATGAGACTTCTCCAGAACACACTGGGAAAGACCCACCAAAGCACACTTTTGCCTTTTCTAGCATCTGAGTCCTTTGCCAGGTCATCCATCAATGTCTG
>WEIT01040884.1:34230-63134 GCA_013389985.1 Dryoscopus gambensis
CCTTTGTGCTCTCACTGAAGTTTCATACTGCTGTACGTGCACTGAGTCACAGTGATTATTTCCTCACTTAAATTGTTTCTTCTGTCTCTGTCTGTCCCTGTTAAGTGAATACAAATGGCAAAACATGTTCACTCACTAGAACAGAGGAAAAACAGCAATATAGCAGCGTCTTATTGTCTTTTTCATCCAAGACATTTTTATAACCCCAAACAACCATGACTTCAACGAGGATGCAACTACCATAATTTGAGCTGCTTTTACTGTTATAGAACAGTCTCATAGTGGATTAGGCCCTGAATAACTATAATTTACTCCCAAACATTTCTATCTGCATCCCAATTCCTCAAAGTTCCTTTTTCCCCTCTTCCCCCCACCATACTAACTGTGTTACTGGAAAAATCACTGAGTCAATCAACAATAGAACGCTTGGAAGTATGAACAACAAAATGGGTAACATATAATAAATACAGCCTTGTCTTTCAGGGAACAGAGCAGCCATATCAAGTGACATTGAAGAATAGTTTCTTGAAACTGGTGGGATGAACAATGTTGTCATAGCCTGATGGAAAATTAAAAACTTTAATTGGAATACTTTTGCAGACATGAGAGGCAGAATTTCGCTGCCTCGCAACTTTAAATTTATGGAGTAAAATGTTCTTTTTCATTGTTCCAAGCGCAGTAAAGTCATAAAGTATCTTTTTACTGGAGTTGGGATTTTGGTTTTCTCTGTTTTTTTGGATTTTTTAAAGGATTTTAATGCCCCCTATTATTACAAAAAATTGCCTTGTGTGGAAAATACCAAAAATTCTGGTGATATTACGTCTGGATAAAAACAATTTCCCCTTGTGAATAACTAAATGTGAAAAAATCAGGCTTCTGAAGACCTCAAGTTTTATTTTGCAACTTCAGAGCATTTTGTACCATGTAACATGAAATTCTCTGGGGTTCTACTTTAAGGCTTCACAGTAACCGTGTGTTCTTCACTTTCAGAAATGTAATAAGGATTTGGAAAACAGCAAAAGATTGGAAAGAGCATTCCCCCACAGGATTTGGATTTGAGCTCTGATGTCTGTTTTTCTGTGTCAGTATACTAAAGTGTCTTTAATCATTGAATGATGTAGGAAGCATTAATTTCTTCACACCTGAACATACCCAAATAATGCTATTTGCAAATGTAAAAACAATTTAGCTTAGAGGAGAGGTCATGGACCGCATTTTCCTTCCAGACAAAGAAATGTAAATTTAATCATACCCTCAATGGATGAGACACCACGAGAAGTGTACTTGAGAGGATGAGAAGCAAATGTATGAGTGACTAACAAATACAATTATCACAGATACCGAATTTCTCAAAAAACATGTTAAAAATTACAAATTAATTTCTTTTCAGGAAGCAGAACACCTGAGTATAGTAAACTGGGTGTTATTAACAGTGGATTTGGGGGAAAATAAATGAAATTAAAAGGATACTTTGCACAAGCAAGGTGTAAACTGTACTCTGAAAAACCACCCAGGAAACTACAGAAGTCCCCTTTGTTTTGTGAGGGAGAGCCTGGCCAGCAAACTCAGGAGTGAGTTGATAGAGGTGAATTAATTTTCTGTTCTGCTTTGCTTGCATGTGTGGCTTTTGATTTAATTATCTCACTGTCTTTAGCTCAGCCCATGAGTTTTCTCACTTTTCCTATTCTCTCCCACATCCCACCATGGGGAACTGAGCAAGCTTCTCTGAGTTCCAGCTCGGGTTGAAACACACTTTTATGTAGACATAGTAAGAAGTAGTTGTTATGTGTAGGATGAGCTATTCATGGCTCCAACAGCATTGTAGTACAGAGAAGCACAGGTCTGGTTTGACAGCAGGGCTTATCTGTGTCCTGTGCAGGGACTGCAGGATGGCTTGTAGAGGACTGTGGGCATGGGATGGTAAGAGATGGGACATAGTCTGACCCCAAGGCTCTAAATTACTTCACAAATGGTCAGTCAGAGGAGTGCAGACCTGGAGCTGGATGAAACTCCGACTAACATGGAAAACAAAGAATTATCCAGCATACAGAAAAGGTTCCATGTGTAGCAAGATTGGATGTAACATGGAGCTGCAACACACATGAAGATCAAGGTGTAAAAGCTATAATGCAAGTTACTCCAAGTGGATCTAAGAACAAAAAATGAAGAAACCATTAACTTGATGTCATGTTGTCTCATCATCTTCTCACTATGCTGATAGTTCATCTTTCTCCGTATGTGCAACAAGCTGAAGGCATCAACCTTGGGAACAGTAGGTGAAATAACCAGGGAAAGGGGTAACTGCAAGAAAGTGTGTGTATCACAATTTTAACTGCATTGTTACTACTGAGACTTTTTCTCCATGGCAGTATTAATTACCTTTTTATTTTCTTTTTTTTTTCCTGTAGTAATTAAAATTGGATTATAAATATTCCCAGATGAGACTGTTAAGACTTTAATTACACTAACAGCAAAACATTGGCTTTACTCCTTTTTGCCCTTTTCAGTGCTATGACTGCAGTGGTGCATCTGTACTCCTTCCCTACATTAGCATCATGGCTGATGGGGACTTCACATCTGATTTACACATGCCAGCAAGTGATTCTCATTTCAATATGGTTTTAGACCTGATATCCCCATTCACTTCATTGGCAAGACACTTTCTACCCACAATTTCTGGAGACAATTTTTCCTTTCACTTCCCTGCTGGCCCCTGCAGCAATTCTGCCTGACAGTAACTACCACAGCATACTTCTACTGGATCCTTTGTAGCTGGTCCCCCACTGCATCTCAAGGTAAGAAGAAAAGCAGTCAAGATACAGAACAATTTTTCTGCCTTCCCAAAGGTCTACACAAACTGGTCCTCATACAGCTATAAAAGGAAGAAGCAAGGCTGCTGTTGCTAGTTCGATGTGCCAGTAATCATATTTCAAACAATAACTCAGAAACTGCAACTCTTACTTGAGAAAGAAAAAGAGCAGCTCAGCAAAAGGACTTCATGAATTTTAAAATTAAATTAACTTGACCATTAATGTTAACATTTTTCAGACAGTACTTTATGAAACCTACCCACAGCACAAGTATTCAGAAATTTTTCAAAACAAAAAATAAAGTACTTTAAGTTGTTTCACAAAAACAATACTTCTGTGACTGCACACACACACAGGCATTGAAGGACTTGTTCTTCCAGATAATTTGGTAGTTTTATCATGGTTGTGTCATACTGGTGCCATCTATGTGATGCCGTCTCACTTGATAGAAATATGAATTGGAGAAAGAAACAACAGCACCACCCCTGAGAAAGGAGGGAAACCTTTCCATACCACTGAAAGCAGAACATGCAAACAAACCTCCCACTGGGAACAAACCTGTTCTACCCTGTCTACTTGTTAATATGCTTTATTCTTGCCAAGCTGTATGCGGAGAGGTTCTGTGTCATTAGTTAACAGAAATCAGGTTCAAAGAGGTCTTTGAAGTGACAAACCTAAAACGACAGGGGATGGAAAAATAAAGTGTGTACTCAGCAAGGCTGAGCTCTCTTTAATGATGAGTATAACTGGAATACACAATAGAGCAGAAATATCAGCTTTTAAGCCCATTATACAAAGAGCACTCAATGAGTAGTTATGAGTTAATGAATGATAGTGCAGGCACAGTTCAAAGAATGCTAAATTCTCATGACAGGGTTCCTAATGCACAGATGCCTAAGAGCAGGACTTCTAGAGTTACAGCCTTCAGATCACAGAGACTGTCATAGCTTTTTGCCAGCAATGGTGCCGTGAAAATTTGCATCATTAGAGGGTTTAGCTTGTTAACTGCACTGGGACATCTCATATATACATGGAACACTGGGGGCCTGAATTAAAAAATGTAGGTCCACAGCAGGAAGATTATTGCAGATACAGGGAATGGAAGGAATAAAGTCTGTGAGGGAGTAACCAATGGGATTAGATTAGACAAGGTGAGGAAGAAGGAAAAATTATTTATGCATGAAGAGAAGTTTAAACTTGATATGATGTTGAGTGGAAGCCACTTGCATCCTGCACTTGTGCAGGTGATCAAGCAGTGACCTCCCTCCTCTCTGCTGAAGGAGTTCAGCTCTGGCAGGATTCTCATATCAGGGCTTTTTCACAAGAGCTGATCTATCTGGGTCTCTTAAACCAGACGTGACTTTACAGGATCTTCCTAAAACCCGTAATACGCAGCTGGGCTGTGTTAGGGGCGGGACCCAACCCAGAGGTTAAAGGGAAATCTCATGGCTTCAAGCCCTGAGGCTGTGGGCACCAGGGTGAGCACATCCTGACCTCTGCTGTGATTGGTATGAGAATGTCTGCAAATCTGCTTTGAAAACCTCCTGTGCAAGTCAGTCTCCCAGACCCTCAGCTGGCATCTGAATTAGGGGCATTTTGAGCACCGACTGACAGACATGTCAGCATCTCTTAGGCCAGAGAGCAAGATCTGAGCAAGGGCTCTGAGGATCCCAGTGGCACATGACCCATGGCTTCAGTGGCAACAATTTACCCTGGTCTCTCTGTGGATTTAGTCCTACACACCCAAATACTTCTGTGAATCTCAGCACTGAGCTTTGATCTGCATCTTCTTTTCCTTCAGTCATGAGTGCTTTGTGATTAGTCTGTCATGGAGCCTACAAGGACTAATGTCACTTATTGTTCTATCTTGGGCACTTTAAACTTAGAAATTGAAGGACCAGAACTTACAAAGGGTACAAACTATACACCTGGGTCCTAGGAGCCACCATCAGAATCAAGTGGTTTAACAGCACTCAATCTCTTCTTGAAATCTCCTTCTGAAGTATCAAAAAGAGGCCAATTCCAGGCTCCTTTAAAAGAAGTTTCAAAGCATCTGGGATTTAAAGATGACCTAGTTTGACTTCAGATAACAACTGAAGACAGAAAAACAAAACACAGTAACTAGCATTTCAAAAATTTATGAAAACTGTATGTTCTGTTTCAGTAAGGAAGAATGTAATTAACAGCAACCATAATTTAATAATATTGTGAATAATAGCATGAAATCCCATTTATGTCTTCTGAAAAAACAAGAGCTAAAGAACATTCAACTATAACATGCAGCAATGCATTTACTCAAATTCGAAGAGCCAGTTGTCCCAAGATCTCAACAAGATCAAAAGAAGAGTCTGGTGTGGCATTTTTCAGAGCAACTTTTTTTTTTAATCAGTGAATGGTTGTTGGTTGAAAAATAAAACATATCTTCAGAAACCTGTTTTGACAGAACTGTTTTCTTTTGTCTAGGATGAAAATACTGGTGAATAACAAAGAAGAAAATATCATTTTTTACCCACTCTCCCACCAAACCAGCACACTGGGCAACGCATTTTGTTGGCATGGGAAGCGTGTTCAAAACCTTGCTACCACTTAGAATTTGAATTTCTTTCCTTCCCTTCTTAAGCAAGGGGTCTGTGAGCTCACTCTGTCTGACCCAGCAGGAAGCCATAGTTAGAGAAAACATCTCCTAAAGGAGAGATCAGCACGTGTCTGGGGGCAGAAAATGTTCAAACCACAATTTTGCATTCATGTGCAAAGTTCATCTACAAAGCAGAAGGCACATTCCTATTCACAAAATGCTCAGAAAAATTTTGAGCATAAATTTGTTTTTATCTTGCAATATTTTTTTATTTTTCAGCCACCCACTTAACGCTAAACAATGCTAAGAAAAAGTTGGCCATCAAAACAGATACTGGAACCATTAGTGAACATGTTGTATATGTTTATATTTCTCTTTAAAAATACTGAGTGTACTCCAAACACAATGGCCAAAGAAAACAGCCTTGAGGAGATTTTGTAATACATCTTCCTCTATACTAATGCCCATTTACCTGCTTTTGCCTCCTGTCAAAATTGGAACCAGACATCATTACAGGTCTAATGCAGCATGACCATCTGTATACTTAGAAAACAGATACACAGGGAGTAGAATAAATATCACAGTTGCACAATATACACAGGACTAATTTTTTTTAAAAAAGTAAAACTGTAATTCACATTTCATAGTGATGTTATATGAAGTATGATATATTAGGCCCTTTTTTTCCTCATTGGAGGGTAAAAATAACATTCAGAAGTATCCACTTCATAAGTACCAATGATGCCAGACAGATTTGCACTGTCTGCAAATTGGGAAGTATTTACAAATTTGTGATCTCTGAAACCATATTTCCCTGATGTTGTTCATATAATATGTAAGCAAATGGATCTAAGACTATTATAGGGAAGAATTTTCATAGCATGGTAGGCAAATTGGGCATGCAAACTGAAAGGCAAATGCCTTCTTTGAAAAATCTTTAGCATCATGGCCTTCTCTGACTATAATTACCAAACTCTCTTTTTAATTGCTTGCTAACTGTGACCAGCCTCTGCCACACTGACATAAAATTAGCAACATTCCATTGCAAAATCGAGTGGTTCACAATCTTTCTTTTCCAGAAATATGTCGACTTCCTGAAGAATAATGACAAGATCTGACTGTAGAATAGCATAACTGCACTTTTCTTTGATGCACTTAGAAGTGTCAAGTGTTAAAAGAATAAACAACCCAGTAATTGCTAGTTAGAACTAAAGTAGGTCTAGAAGTTGCATTTTGTCATGAAAATTGTGACAAGGGATGTAAAAAAATTACTTTAGCTCAATCATCCTCACCGTCTGTCTCAGTAAAATGAAAACCTGAAATCATTGCTCCAGTTCTTGGGGACTCTAATGTTTTGTTCTAAAAAGACAAATATGGGTGTGAAAATAATGCTTTAAACACTGTGTTTTCCAGGTGAGCGGCTCAGTGCTTCTCCAGGCAAATGCTCATATGCTTTTTATCTAAGGCAGATGCTATTAGTGCTCCCAAACCGTATTTTCATTGCTTAAAACAAATGCACACACAAAGCCAAGTGTCCTTACTAACTCAGGGTCAGTTCCTGCCACTCCATTTAAATTAATGAGAGTCTCTCCAGAATATGAACTTCAGCAGTTGTTCTTTATGTTCAACATAAAATTGGCTTTCACAGTGGAATTAATGAGGGGAAGTCAAATATGAAACTCAGAAGTAATGATTTAAACTACAAAATACTCCAATAGGAGCACTGCTGTAAGCATGTCCTGCACAGTTTTCCTTTCAAATGTGTATCAATAATCTCTGATATGTTACATGTTCCAGACATAAAGAACAGAGACTATAATTTTTTCATAATTATCAGAAAAAAAATCCCTATTTGTTTGACACATGATCGATTTCTATTCCTGAAACAGGATGAAGGTATAGGCAAAATCCTCAGTTGGCATTCACAAAACATTCACAAAAGAGACTGCGATTCCCTCCTCCCTCAATCATTTGCTTCAAAGCCTTTGCAGGAAGTAGATTGGCACTGAGATGAAGGCATATTTCTCTCTTTCAGATGGTTTGTAAGTAGCTGAGGGAGAAGGCAGAGGCAAACAAACTCAAGGACTACTTCAATCCAAACCAGAATCTATTTCAAGCCTTGGGTAACCCTTCAAAATAGCCCAGCATTCAGGAGCATGAAGGACTCCCTACAGTGTCAAGGTGGGTAGGGGCTCACCTGGGGACTTTCCCCATTTTCATTTCTCATATCTATTTCCTAAAAATTATTTCTTTTAAAATGTGAATTGCTGTTAAACGCTAAGATACCAAAATCATTTCAGCTTCATAAGTTTATATACAATTGTCTTCAGGGTTTTTGTTTCTCATCTTTATAATCTAATCATTTTTTAAATTCTCAGGTTTTCTTGGTTACCCACCCACTCTTCAAATCTGCATTGCCTTTCGCCAACACTGTAGGTTTAGACACCAGACAGGCTGTACATGTTCTAGGTGGGAGAAACCTCCTTTTTATTACTGGTCAATCTGGCAGCTAAGAATAAAAAAGGCACGAAGAGTGAAGAAAGGCAAAAGTAAAAGAGAGATCTGGCCATAGCTCAGAATTAACTACACTGTATCCCTGTCCTGGCACTGGCCATTGTCACATTTTATACGGATGAAAAGCAAAAGAAAGCTGCACTGTAAGATAATATGGAGATGTCTTTGCATATGTAGTTAAGTCTGCTCAAGACTGAGTGTACCAGGTGGGAAAGCTGAAAAATACTTGAAAATATAGTAAACAGTGCATTCTGGTAAATGATATTTTCATATTGAAAGAAAGTCCTGAAACACGATTAAGAGATGCTGTGAGGAACTTGAAAACCTCTGAACTGTGTTAGGCCCTACCAGAAATAGGGACCCAGTGAAGAGATATGTCAGCTCAGGTGGTGACAGGGTCAATCACAGTCCCTGAATTCCAGGTCAAAATCTGAATTTGATATCGATGTAATGGTGGTACTGTGTGTGCTGCAGGGAGAGCTGGCAACATAATGAATTCTTGTGGACACACAGGCAAAGCTGCAATACTGGCATATACTGGCATTTAATAACTGGTTTCACAGTGGGAAAAGCTAAGGGCAATACTTTTTTGGTTTGTTTTTTTTTTTTTTTTTTTTTTTTTTACAAACCAACAACTNCAAGCCAAATCCTTTTTTTGACTGCTGTTTTGGGGGGAAAAAAAAATCAGGTACAGCCCTGGCTGGAGTGGGTATGACCCACACTGAGGTCATTAGGATAGTTTTGGATAAAGATGTGCAACCACCACTATTTGTGAAGGACCACAGCTGGCTGACTGAATTTTGGTGGCCCCAGAGTACCTGATTCCTTTAAATTCTCTTGAAATCCCCAGTACACATTTTAACAAAGCGTTACAATAGAATGCATTTCCAAATTATGTCAAATTGAAATTCAAACATGGCTGGCTGCACTAATACATACTAATGGAGCAAAACACTTATACGCTTAATCCTCACTGACACTTCTGGTTTACATTCTTCTCTCCAGTGTCTCATTATGCATGTTCTCACCACTCTTATAAATTTTCATTGATGTGTCTTCTCCCTTACTTAAGATGCAAACATCTGGATTAAATCAACTAAATTCACCCTGTCAGTTTTGCACTTACTCAATAGTTTTTAAACAGAGCTTCCAGCTTGTCTGTATTTTCAAACCTCCATCATTAAGAAAACATGAACTCTCAGTTGGTAGTTTCACTGTCTGATCATGTTCCTTTGAATGATTTGTGCTGGAATGTAAATAGAATCACTTAGATTTGGTATTTGTGAGCAAGCTGCAGATTCACAAGCAAATACAGATATGTTGCTACACAGCCTACATTTTTTATTAACGACAAATTGAGCTGAATTGAGCCCCAACCTGAGCGAGCATTTCTTGCCAGCTCTGAGGCAGGCAGGTGTAACTTGTGCTCCTGTGCTGAGCCTCTGGTACTAGAAATGTTGTTGGGTCTTAGCCCAGCTTACCATGGAAAACTTTGTCCAATTATAAGAGCAGCTCCACCACTGGTTTTAGGTTTTTTACACCAATGGATTATCCTTCCTGTACAGCTCTTTGGTGCGCTGAATAATAAGCCACATTTCTAAATTCTTTTCTGAATCATACTTTGCTGAGCTCTCCTCAGCAGGGCACCTGTAAGGCACTCCCAGAGCAACCAAGCTGTGTCACAAACAATTAGATGGCAAATATCTCAGGAGCACTAAGACACGTGGAGAGCACTTGTGAAATAAAAGCTTTGTAAAAAAAATTAACAACATAGGAAAATTCTAACCAGCGAGAAGAGTGGAGCATGCCTGACAAGCACCTTTATCAGAAAAGGTGTTACCGTTCTCCCACATCACCCTGAAAATGAAGGTCTGTGTGCCAAGTAGGACACAAAGGGTTGTGTGAGCCAAAACCTGATTGACAACATCTGGTACTCAGGGGGTTTTGATGGAAAAATTTTGGTGTAGCCTTACAGACCCCAAATGTATCCTATCTGTTACCTCCTCTCTCCCCTACACTTCCCCAGCAGCCTTTCCCAACAGCTCAGTATCCTGACATGTCTCAAAACAACAGCTTTTCTTTAGGGCCCCTACAGCCCACGGTGGTACAGTGCAGCAGAGTGGGTCAGAGCGGTGCTGCAGCAAATCTAGGCAGCCTGGTGGAGAGCAGGCTTCAAGGGATGCCCCTAAAAACTGCTTTGTGTTCCAGAGTGGCCCTGGTTTATGTTACCCTTCCACACTGGGACGTGTGGCTGTGAGATAGCCCTTCCTCACTGCAGCAGGCCTTGAAATAGTACCCACTAAAATTATAATTCAAGCAGAGGAGAGAAGCAGGACTGTAATAAATTTAAGGATTCATTTTATACCCCACATTAAAATTAATGTAAATTCATATTTCAATTTTCAAGCAGTTTTCAGCTGACAAATAGAAATTTTCTCAAAATGGTAATAAAAATTGCTTCAAATACTTACAAAACTTTTCAGAAGTTTATCTATAAAAATTCACAAAATGGGTCTCCTCCCACAGCCAGTTTTGCTTCAACTGATTATTGCCAGAAAAATGAGTGCAAATGTCCTGATTAAGTCTTGTTATAAAATGTCAGGCAAGTAATATCTGCAGGAATGAGAAGCAATTAAATGTTCAAGTAAAACAATCAAATGTGGGAAACGGTGCTCTGAAAGTCAAAAGTCATAGGGCCAGCAGAGAAAACTTAGAAAAAGAACATAGGTGACTAGAAAAAAAGCTATAAAGGAGACTTTTGTGAACTCATCAGTGTGAAGAAGTGATTAGCCTCCTTTGTGAAAAGAGTAAATTAAGGAGAAAATAGAATATAAATAAAATTGCCAGAATGAAGATCCAAGAGATGAGAAGCTGACAAGATGTAGGAAAGAGATTCAGAGAAAACTGCAATTAGGAAAAATTGAATGTACCAGAGTAAGGCATCTTAGTCATATTTCTCTGTAAGAATGATAACGTTCACTGTTACTGACTTAAAGATAGAAGACAGCTGCAGTTCAAATGTCTCTGCTTTAAAAGCTGTTGTCATAAAACTGCCAAATGTTGTTATTTTTAGCAAACCAATATGTATTTCGGCCAAGAAAGGTAGTTCACAATTTTTAATGCATGTCAGAAGTAGCAGATAATTTATTTTTTGAAAAGTTCAGATGGATGGAATTCCTTTGTGAACAGAGGTTTTCTTTCATTAAGAAGATCCCAAAATGTGGAGAGGAAGCTACCACTTCACAGCCAAAAGCAAACAAACTGCACGGATTTTAAAGTAGGTGTAATTCTCCAATACAAAAGGGGATTGCAATTATTCACAGTGAGGTAACATTTTACTCTTCAGGAAAGGAAAGCTGAATATGTAGATGAATTGCCCAATGAGTTGAGTCAAATCCAGTCTGCTAAATTTTTTGCCATCAGGTATGAGGCAGGTGAGAGAAGTAAGACATTAAAACAAGTTCTTAAGATATTGGTAAAGCCAGAATTTCAGGTATGAAGATGATTTGCTTTTTCTTTAATTTTATATGATGGTTTCTCTCTAGTTCTATTCATTTGTGTAGGAATTCCACTCTTACCAAGACTTCTGAAAATGTATGAGTTCTGAATTTTGATAAAGAAAATTGTGTATAGAAATGTCTCTTTCACACTCGTTCTTAATGTGACTGAGATTCTTTCCTCAGCTGCATTTCTTCTTTCCATCTTCTCTGAAGGATGAAGGATTCCCTTTGATCACTCCACATCAACCTTTTTCAACTCTGTGCTCACTTTCCATTCAAATACTTTGGTTTTATCTGTCCTCTCCCATAGCAACAGTGTATTTCATTTCCTTAATGCTGAAATCAGTTAAAAACTTAGAAGGTCTGTAACTGCTGTAGTTAATGGGAAGTGCATGTCTCATCCTTCCCCTCCAGTCTATGTCATGCTGAATGCATAGCAAGAACTCATTTGGTATTAATTCTTCCTCAGTAACAATACCTGTGTGATTTATAGGGTAACACCTTCCAGCAAGACAACTGCCTTTAATCTCCTTGCAGTCTGTGGCACAGAAAAATAAGTAACTTCCCACTTGACTGTCATACTAGTGAAATACATGGAAATGTTCTTCCTTTAATGAGTATTTTACAGAAAAACCTGCTGCCTACCCTCAGCTGAGGCTACAAAACAGAGAGATGTGAACATGGAGGGTGACCTGGGGTGGAGAATGACATTCACACCATCACCTCGTTAAGTTCCCTCCTCAGCTAATTTGCTGCCAATTGACTGGTTCCTCCTGTGAGCACTGTGGGGGTTTTCCAGCACAGAGGGGGAACAAGCTGGATAATGTGGAGGTCAGCACGGTTCAGTGGACTAATCGCTTTGTGCATGTGTGAGTCACAGACTCTTGCTCTCGAGTACCAGCTCTGACACTCATCCGACTTAAGGAGAAAGTCCAGCACTGCCAGAGCACTGAAGCCACGCTCCTACACAGCTCCAGTGTGCTCCAAGCAACCAGAGAGGGAAAGGGGCTGTACAGCCTCCCCTGAACAACACAAACGGAGCACAGGTGCGGATGGAAGAAGGTGCCCACTCCTTTAGCTCCCCAGGAAGCAGCCTGTGTAGGGCATTAAAGGAGGTGATCACTGGAAGCAAAAGAACTTTCTTTCCCCACCTTCAGTAGCCACTCTGACAGCCAGTTCCCTGGCTGCAGTGAGGTTTCCCAGCAAGAGAGGTGAGAGCAGAAAAAGGTGGAAAAGTCTCTACAAACCTCCGTGTTTTCTTTTCTGTACTGTTAATTTTCAAAGCAGAGCTACACTCTTCTGAGACAGAAATCCTACAGACACCTGGGACAGTGTCTGTAGACTTGAAAACACATCATCTATTCATTATAGATACTTCATTGTTCTTTACCCCATATAGAAAGCCCAAATATGTTCTATGACACTGCCCAGGAGATCATGCTTAACTTACCACAAACGATTTCAATTTATTTTGAGCCAGTGCAGTTTGTCAAGACCTACTCTTGTCAAGAAAGAGCAAGCAGAGTTTTTCCAATCTCTCTGTGTTTTTCTTCCTTTACTTTATGAAATGTTTTGTGTGCTGATACAAAAGATACCTGGAGCAAAACAAAGCACATGGTTCTGTTGGACTAAAGACACTGTGACAGGAGAGACTTTTTTAATCCTTTCACTGAAGTTGTGCTCCTATTGTAGTCCTGTTATGTGTCCATGCATCCTTTTAAGTTGCTTTTTATTTTACAGGCAAACAGAAGTGAGCTGTAAAAGTTTCTAAAAACACGGGCTAGATCTTGCTCACGAGGATGGCAGTAATTTCCCACTTCATGGTCTGCACCAAACATAAGTCAACAACTAATCACCGTAACAGTCTGCATGGTGTTTTTTAGGTATTGCTATTAGCACTAATCTTGCTGCAAGCTGGAAAGCATGGCAGGTGCTAAGTGATTCCTCAATGTGATTGTCAGGGCATAGCAATGTGACATTTGGCATTTCTGAGGAGAAATATACAGACACAGAGATGAAAAATAATCTTGATGCTAGGACCACTCTTGAAAAGTACTCACCGTTCTAAATTGCACTGGACTGTATATGAAGACATAAAAATGTGAAGACTCATTTTGTACATATAAATGCTGACATGAAAGTAAAATGTTACAGCAAAGCTGCATTCTCTCTAATCTCCAGTAAATTTTTTGTGACACCGAAGAAAGCATTCAGCTGGGACTATCTGCCACATCTCTTTCACCAAGTTTTAGTGAAATTGAGCCATGATCTCAAAGACTGCCTAATACCCTTACTGAAGAGTGAGAAGAGCGAGGAAGTCATAAAGAGGATCATCTGCCCTTGATGTTGTGCACATTCTCATCCCTTGCTTTGCCCTCTCAAATCCATCTCTCACCCCAGGGCTACTGGTTCATCAGAAGCTCTAAGGACCCTGACCACCCCTGGCTCTCCAAATGAGCTGCTCACCCACTGGCTGCAGGTGCTCTTTCAAGAGCTTCTTTTCCAGTCTTCCTCAAAGATGAGACTGATTCAGGCTTTCCCAGCTGTGCAGCCCAATTTACAGTCACATTTCTCATGTGGTTAAGTTGTTCAGGGGTTAAAAGGATGTGCACTGGCAATCACACAGCACTTGGCACTGTTTAATTATTAAGCTGCTTCAGTGCAGCAAATACAAGCAATAACTTCTTGTAACTTAATCAACTTCTTATGTAAAGACTGTAGCAAATGTTCATCAGTGAGGTATCATCTTATTGCACATGCCACCATTTACTTGCCATAGTGATGAATAAGGTGAAGTTTAAGTACTTTAAGGATGAAATTTTTAGCAAGTTTTAAGTCAGGTGAATTGAACCATGGAGATGAATCAATCCAAGTCACACAGCTGTAAAGTTCGATATAACCCAAGCTGCACATCCTGCTCAACAGCTCACCACAGGTGTCTTGTGCATGCTTTTGTCAGCCCTTTGAGGACTGCAGTTACCCTCCTCTTTAATGCAGTGTCTGAGTGCTTCTGGTGCACACTCTCAAGCTCCCCATGCAATTGCATAATTAAAACAAATGTCTTAATTTTTAGGCTTTCATACTATTACTTTATGCTAAAATGAGATTCCTAGATCAGTGAACTCTTAAGAGCTCATTAATATCATTACAGCACAGTCCTGAAGAGAGGAAAAGAGATAATACATTTTTAAAAGTATAAAGAAGGAGGAAGAGGTACTATTTCAGTACTTCAAGAGTCCTTTCCCAAGGATTATTTTACTCACTGATTTTGCAGCTCTCACTACATGTGCTCTTGCTCTGGCAAGTCTTCCCCACATGCAGTGTAGGGGAATTGCTCTTAAGGTGCAGCAGAGCTCAAAAAAGGCTGTTTTGTCACTGACAACTGCTGGGTCTGTGTTAGTATCTCACTGCTCCCGTCTCGCTGCTGAGGAGATGACAAGGTCTCACAGTGCTAAAATGCAGAAAGAATTCCTCCCCCATGCTATGGCCAAATAATGGAAGTTTGTGCCTGAGGGGGAGCAGTCCATTGCAGTTCTGTTAATGAAAGGAAAGCTGAATTTCATTTTTTTAATTTCATCTCAGCGATGGAGAATCCAGCAAGCCATGGGGAGTGGGTTTTGATTTTTCAGAAGGGGCAACAGATTCCCATAGTTTATGCTTTGGGATTATGTTATGGTATTATGCTTTGTATTATGATGTTAAGTCTTCTCATCTGTGTTTAATGGACGGAAGGAATGCTAACCATTGGTCTTGGAAAATGATTGAAAAATTATTTCACCATCCCCCCCCCAAAAAAAAGGAAAAAAACAGAAGAAGAAATAGCTGTTGTAATCCAATACCCCCATGCAGTGTTTGTAATAAAAAATGCTTCTTCAGAAAGTGCTGTACATGTTCGGCAGATCTATATGCATTTATGTTGACAGATTTCTTTAAGTCCCCATAGAAAGAAGACATTGTTTAAAGCCACGGTTTAAGGTTATGCATCTCTCAAAGGCTGCCTGACACTAAGAGGTTACCACATTTCATTAAGACAAAATTTCAAAGGATGAAAGCAATGACTGTAATCAAACCAAACACCCAACCTGAAACATCAATTAATCTGCCTCTCACCTGAATTTTGTTTTCTAGGCTATTTCAACTGCAACTACAATGACATAAACAAATAACCTGAGAGAACTCAAGGTTTATTTAGCAGCATATTTCTAAGTAAACAACCTGCTGTGTAGAAAGTACAGCTCCAGCACTGTACCACAGTAGATGGTGATCAGGTCTCTGCAGTGTGTCTGTAGCCCCAGTGCTGCAGGTCCTTGGCATATTTAACTTCCATTATTTAGCAGCAGGATGGTGAAACCAGTGCAAGTTTGATTCCAGCAGGTTCTCAGGTGAGCAGCTGGGTGCAGGACTGGGGCTTCACTGCAGCCATTTACCAACTGAATGGTTTGGAGGCTGCTACTCCCATCATGCTGTTGAATAACACTTTATTTCTGTCCGGATCAAGTGTGGGCTGCGGCCTGACAGCTCCCTAGAGGCAGCTGTACCAGCTCACAGTCACCCATGAGAAAACCTCTGGCAAGTCTTTGTATTTGCACCTCACAATGCACAAAGCTTTCTTTGGATAATGAGAACAATCTTGTGTAAGAAAAACATAACTTGATAAGGAAAAAGACCTCATGTTATGTTATTTTCCTCTTCAAGAATTTTACAGATTTCACCAGAATTTGGGAATCAAATTATGTTCATGCTCTTCTTTTTTTCTAAATTTCATTTTTATTATCAAGAAATAACATGGAGATATGGATGGATAAATAAAAGGAATAGATTATTTTTCTATCTATTTCGTTGTCTTGCAGTTATACTAGAAAAGACGGAATTATACAAAAAAAAATTGTTTTCTCCAAAGGAAATGTGACGTGAGGTCACTGAAATGTTTCTTTCTGTATTAGAAGTCTACAGTGGTCTAAGCCAAATGCTGAGTAGTAAAAGTCTTATCAACAGGAACCAAATAGATAACATTTAGCCCAGTAAGACTCATGATTTTTTGCATGTATAATACAGATATTTCATCATGACAAGCATTGGTTATCTGCTTTGTCTCTGTCCACAAGTAAATATATACACCTGCTAGTTGTCTGAGAAAGCAGAATGCTAGGGCTAAGCCCTTGAGATAACCCATTTTTTCAGATCCCTAAATACAGATTTAGGTGCCTTAAAGAGCCTTCTAAATTTGGAAGCAATGTCCCAGATGTCTGGGCTGGTACAGCACTGTAAGAATTAAATTCTCCCTTAGCCTACTATGAAAAAGGAACAATATCGGTCCCATTTTACACTTAGATTTTGCCTTTCCCTCAGGGGGGATGTACTTCAAGAAGTTAATGGTTTTATTTACATCTGGGACACTGTCTCCACCCCCCTTCCTTCCTCGCTCAAAAATTTCTGCAGTGTCTGAAGCTGACATACTACCTGCAGAAAGCCCTTTGAATTTTTTTCATTATCTCAAGTAGCATTTTGCACTTTTAAGCCTTTGGTTCGTGTGTAATTGGCATCTTGCCCTTTGTTCTCTTCAGTGGGCTGTGCTTACCTCTCCTTCTTTTTTCATCCACATAATGCCCAGGTAGTTTTCCCCTTCCTGTTTCACTTCCTGCTCTTCCACATTTCAGTATTTCTTTATTTCAGCTCATTGTTCTCTGCTTGTCAGCAAGGCTTCTATTTTTTCACACACAGGCACACTAAAGGCAGTCTGACTTGCAATGTCACCTATAACCTTGTTTTTCATTCCAAGAATTTCATGACTTCTTACAAAATTTGGAAAGCCCTGCTCTGCACTCAGTTTGGTGACATAAGTCCAATAGTCCTCACAGTAGTAATTCCAGATTACGATGGCATATATATAAAAGACAAAAAACCAAACCAGAATCTTGAACTAAAAATGTTTTTTCTAGTATAATGTTCTTATTCCATCAGAAAAAAATCAAAAACAAAAAAAAGTGTAAATTAAGGCTTTTCCTTGTTTATGATATAGAGGGCATATGAAAGAATTCTAATAAGATAATGTAGGAATGTATTTGTATTTGTATTTTTACAGTAATGCTCAAGAAGCCCAGCAAAAATGAATTTTGCTAAGAGCACCAACAGCTACACAGACAAAAGAAGAGGTAGTTTCTAATCAAAACATCATTAGCAAAAAAAGGCAAGTTAAAAAAAAAAAGTAAAATGAGCTTCTCAGGAAGCCATACAGATTCCTTGAGTGGAATGTGGTCTCTGAAAAGCCCATTCCTCATCTTTGCCAACTCAGACCTCACTCACACAGAGTCTGATTTAAGCTTCAAACCATATACAGCAGAGGGAGTTCTTACTGTGTTCTGTCTTTTTCTGCCATGATTTACTAACTACTTGTTTTTGAAATAGAAACTCTTGCTGAGTAACTGCAGGAGCCATCAGGCCATGTTGCAATTTTAGTATCTGGAGAAGCAAGTTAGGGAAAAAAATTCAGCAGTCTTTAAAATCCATATTGTGTTATATAGTGATAATCAGAGGGAAAAAGAGGGGAAAAAAAGGGTAAAAAAACATTAAAAAAAGAAAAAAAGGCTGGGGTGGGGGAAAATATTCAAAATCCTTCTCTGCCATGGGTTCTCATAGTAGGATTAATCTGAAGGAGTGTTCTAATGCAATTTCTTTAAATTAAAGAAGAAAGGAAGAGATACATTTTCAGAGAAGGGTTCCAGAAGGACAAGGTTCCCGCTCTGAGAATTCCTTGTTTCCACAAGCACGGCTCAGTCAGCGTGTGCACGCTGGGGATGCATTGAGAAGCTGGAATTTTATTCTCAGTCCATGTGAATTGTATTAATTTGGACCATAAAGCCTCTTCTTGCAGCTACTTGCCCAAGATTATGTCCCTCTGGCACCTACAGTGTTGCATATGTTTCTCCACACAGAGGCTCACAGAAGAAATCAGTCCAACAGCCTCTCAAAGTAAATATGACACAAAACTTGCTGAAACTTTTCCAGACACAGCTGAAAATCGAAGGGAAAAGAGATGTAATTAATCTTAGAACCAGAACAGCTGCTTTCAAACAACACAAAATTGTCCAGGAGTCTGGGATTTTAACTGTCTAATGGAGAGCAGAGCCCTCAGTGGCAGTTCTCAGTGCTGGCTTCATTTCATCACCAATAAGTGTTCAGCCAAACATTCATATGTTCAGATTCATCCAGTCCATGCCATTTAAACCTGGACTTCATTTATGTGAAAAAGAAAAAACAAGACAAGAAAGAAAGCTGGGTTTTAAACTCTCAGCAATGGCTTTGCAATTCATTTGGTGTTCTTTCCTGGAGTCCAAGATCCTAACTCGTGTCTATACATAATAATCTCAACTTTCATTTGGGGAACAAAAAATAAGTTTCCAAGTTCCTGTGGTTTAGGAAGATAAGAGGAAATATGTACACCCTAAAGGTTTCCAAATCAAAAAAACAAATTTCAAAAATCTCAGAGGTGATCTGCTTTAAAATCTCATGATGTATAATCTGCTCTGGAACCTCCTTTGGCCTCTGACTTAATTACTTTTGTAAGCATGGGACTGTAAATACTTCACTTCCCATACAGACTTTTAGCAGAAGCCCCAGTTCTCCCCATCCTAAGGTTTTTCTGATCATAGAGATTTCAACTAATTCCACTGTAAAACTTGCCTGTACAATATTTTTAGGAGTGTTTCTTTAACATCTGCTTATTACAAGACATTTTAATGTACTGTTGAGGGAATAAAAAATCACTGTAATTTATCACTGATGCAAAATAAGACTGTGAATAAAACACCTAAATGCAATGATTTATTTTTATTCCCGTTCTCAGTGAATATTTGGTTTTGAAAAACAAAAATCATAATAATTTTAATGCAAATTAAGTTACCTTATTCCCTTTCCATCACCACACAATCAAATAAAGTGGCAAAGGAAATTACTGCAATTCCCTGAACTTGTTTTGCTATGCACAGAAACTTCTGAATACATATCATGTGAGGTAGTAATTAAGTTCCTAACTTATTTACTGCTTCTACTGGGGCTGCTTTATCTGAGCCACAGTCTTTTGGCAGCAAACCCAAATATTCATCTATTGTGAGATGCAGAATATCCTGAGCTCTTCTAGCTGCTCACAGTTTAATTTAGATATTAACCATAAACACACCTGGGATTAGACAATGGCTATGCACTGCCTAGAAATAAAGAGGCTATACAAATCCCTGTGAAAAATCTCTCATGAAAACATAAGTATTGTTCATGAAGAACACAAAACAGAGCTTATTTCCAGAGGGATTTGAAGTAAAAGGAATGTGAAAGCAGCAGAGGCTGGAGAACTGCCTTTGCTTTATAGAGGTCCCAAACAGGGATTCAAGAGAGTGAGTGGGTTTTGCAATTCCATAGGCTCTCACCATTTCCTGAAAGTCTTTAAGATTAATATTTCCAAGCAATAGAGAGAATAAGATATCTGGCTGAGGGTTATTGTTGTGACCAGCCACATAGTCTAAGGAGGAATAGCAGCAAAGGATAAGAAGCAAAAGTCACTGGGTCACAGCCACCCACCTGTGTATTGAGACCAGATTTTCCCAAAGGCTTTACAATATTAAAACTTATACAACAATCAGGCCAGAAATGTAAGGCCATCAAGTTTCACTGGAGGAATGATACTTTAAAAGAGAGAGCTTATATTTTTTCTCAATTATCTTGCTGTTCTGCCTAGTTTTTTGCATGCATGGGCTGATTTTAAGCAGAGGTTCTGCCTGCAGACCATGCACAGACACTCAATACTTTTCCAGAATAAAAAAATGTGCAGCAGTTATTTCAGACACGGAAGTCTTTACTTGTGTATTCCACCACTACCTACCCTTCCTTTCTACTGCAACTGCCAACTTATTAGTTGGTTCAAAATTTCAACTCAAGAAGAAAGTAAAATTTATCTTTAAAAAAGGCATCTATAATAACTTTTATGTAATAACTCTGTCATGATTTTACAGATTTTTCCAGCCATATCTCCTTTATTTGTTTTAATTCAAAGGGCCATAGGTGTATTTTAGCTAATTAGTGTAATGTTCCTGATTTTCTTTTGTGCTTATATTTGTGCCTGGAATTTATTGAGATATCTAACAAACAGAGGCTAAGAAAATCAGATTTAAGTACTCATTGACACATAAAATTTTATTAACCAAAAATTATGAAGTGATGAAATGTTATGTGATTACATTAATATTAAAAATACAACTTATTACTTATAAGTTTACTTAGTTACTTTGTTTCCATTAGAGATGTTCTAGACAATTTCATTAAGAAAATCCCTTGTTCCTTCATTGCTTAGCTCTAATTGCCAAATATGCGTTACTGCTAATTTGTTAGACTGGTAATGTTATGAAAATAAAGGATCCTAAGGCTGAAGTCCAATTGTATGAGTCAAAACACCATCAGGCAATGGAAGTAAAGACTCTCAAATGGGAGACAGCACCATGAACACGAGGTTAGCAGAATTCAGTCCAAGCTGTGGACTTTGGCCTGTTACAGAAGATATTCTGTTAGATGAGATTTTCCAAACAAACAGGAACTGCAGTGAGTTTGGTAGAGGACTGCCAAGCTGGGTCTGGGCCAGCCCTGTGAGAAGGGGCTGAGGAACTGCACTTTTCAGCCCCCAGAAGTGACAGCTGCAGATAGCCAGACAGCAGCCAGCTGCAAAAGGAGACAGAAACAGAGCCAGGGCGGGGGACAAGGCCACCACATTGTTCAAAGTGGCACAAACCAGGTGACAAAGTCTGAGCTTCAATGAGGCTCCCAGACCCATGGACAGGAGCATGGCTTGGGTCCCAGGTGAGACCAGTTGTGGGCATTAAGTTGTCTAAGAGTGGTCCCAGAGCCCTGACACAGCCATACATTGAGAGCAGAGAGATTCAGGCTGGAGACAAGGAGAAACCTTTTCACCGGGAGGGCAGTCAAACAGCAAGACAGACTGCCCAGAAAGCCAGTCCCTGTCCTGTGCAGGTTTTCCAAAGTCAGGATGAATTCCTCAACATCCTGGTATAATCACACAGGTGACCCAGTCCGGAAATGAAGGTGCCTTCCAGTCTGACTTCTTACGAGATCGTATATTTTAGTAAAATTTAAGTGAGTCTATTTACCTTCATCTTAGTTGTCATATTTCAAACATGAGTGCAAAAATGTGTATCAGTGGTGTTTTACTTACACCACTCAACACACTGAGAGTTTAACACTGATGTATTTGTTTTATATAATTTCTACAGACAAGACATGACACATAGAGGAGTACAGACCAGACTTGTATCTTAATATTCTTTTTACTTGCCTTGTGTAACCTGTACATGATACAGTGTTTTTATGTCTCTGTCTTCATGTTTCAAATGGATTTATCCTGTTGCACTTAAACTTCTTTTGGATGTCTCTTGTACTTTCCGTAGAATATTGTTGTTTCTTTAACAACTTAATACACTATCAGATGCTTCAAAATATCAAGCCTGTCATTTTTCTCTTGGTGAGACAAGTGAAATTCCTATTTAATTATAATAGAAGGTAACTGATCAACTTCTTTGCATTTACCGGAATGAAAATGTTTCTATTAATTTGCTGCTTTGTGCTCTGTCTTTGACACGGATGTGTGGAAAGAGCTCTAAAAAGAATACAGAGAAACCTGCTTCTTCAGTGGATGGGGGAATGTCATCAGAGAAAGAGAAATGTGCTGCATGCCCATGAGTTTTGCTTTTTGTTAAAGCAAAGGAGAGTGTGCTTCTCACCCAGTAATATTTTATTGTTAATCTTGCTGTTTAATTTCAGATGTGTTCAAATAGATCAGTGCACCAATTTTTGTTGTTCTTTTTGATATCCTCCAGTAGACCAACTGAACTGCTTTAAATACTTTGACGACAGCTGGTTAGAAAAGTGTATCATTTAAGCCCTTTTCTATTCAGTCGCTATAATCTCCTAGGTGACAACATTGTACTTTTGTAACCATAAACCTGTACCACATGAATACAAACTTTCCCATCCTTTTTCTGCCTCACCCTCATCCTTTAATATCCTGAAACCTGATACCAATTTAGAAATTATTTTAAGAATTTTCCAGCACACTAATAAATGTTGAGGGAAAAAATGTGAATCCATTAATATGGCAGGTGGAAGAGGACTCCTTTACGAATTTTTGGCAATGTATGCAGCCAGTACAGTGCAACCAAGCACTGCAGCGCAGTTGCATATATCATAAAGAACCACACTAGATTCATTATGCAGGTTATCAGCCACTGGACCCAGCTGCAGTGGAGAAGTAAACCTATTGTTATGGGTTAGCACAGCTTGGGGTTTTAGTTAAGGAAAAAAAATTCCACCAGCCATGGAAGTGATGTTTTTGCAAGGGGCTGTTGTAACTTCCTTCAGACCTGATAGAACTAATCAGTTGGCTAATTTTAATATTGACAACTCTGTTAAGCCACTTAAGAAGCTGGACACGCCTCTGTAAAAAACACATTTAAATACGAACAAGCCTGGGAATCGCTCTCTTGATACCGGTACTTGGACAGGTAACTGGGGGCCCGCTCAGCCCAGCAGGGGCCAGGCCACGGCCCATGGCTCTCTGTGGGCCAGCCCCTCCCCAGCGCGGCTTGGCAAGATCGTGGCCGTGCTCCGTCCAAACTGGTCCCGTGGCGTGGATGGCCCCCTCTCTGGTCCAGCCGCCATTTGGCAGAGATTGTGTGACCACCAGCGAAAGATAAGTTCCAGCTGCAAAGCCCTGGCCCAGGTAAGATCAACCCTTTCAGCACTGTAATTTCCCCAGAAGAAATGAAACCTGAAGACATCAATCCTCTCCCAGGTCAGAGGAAAGGGAAAGGCAAAGGCACGTGAAAAGACACCATGATAGAGACACCAAAGTCAGTGAAGAAGAAAGAGCTGAAGCCCAGAGAGAGGAGATAGAGGAGATGCTTCAAACCTAGAAGCTGAAATTCTTTTGTGAAGCTATGGTGATGGACTGTGATACATCAGAGAACCCTTTTGTAATTTCATGAAAGGATGGGGGGTAGAGCATTCAAACTGTAGCCAAAAACAAAGGTGCCTGTGCTGAAATAAGCAAATGTTGAAGTAATTGTGATCCAGTGAGAAGCCTGAACAGAGACAGATAGTGATGAAGTGAAGACCCTTTGCTCCCAGGGAAGAAGACCTCTGTTTCTAGAGCTGAAGATGATCCCAAAGATAGATGAAGAGAACCTTTGCTTCTGAACAGCTCATCCTTAAAATAGTACCCCATTAGCTAAGATTGAACCCTCGAAAACAGTTGTGGGGAAAGCTGTAAGTCGAGGGAAGGGACTTTCATATGCCAGCAGAAAACCACCCCGGCCGGCTGTTGTGCTGTGACATTGATGCCACGAGAAGACTGTTTCTTGTGGAGAAGCCCCATAGCATGGGCAAGAGACACCCCTCTCCCCAAGTGAACTGATGAAAGACTATTAGAGAAGTGGTAAACTGACTGAAATAATCCAAAGTGTGTGTCTTTATGTTTGCAAGTGGGAGGAGGAAGGAGGATGGGGCAAAGAGAAGTGTACTGAAGGTTTATTCTGACCCTTATTATTCCTTTTTTCTTTTAGTTCTGTTAATAAACTTCTTTATGTTCTTTAGAGTTTGGAGCCTGCTTTGCATTCCTCCTAATTTTTATCTCACAGAAGGTAAAAGTTGCAAACAAAACCACTACACCTATATATTGTCAAATGCTAAATATAGGCTTCTGTTTCCAGTCAACTGGTGTGTCTGTGGTTATTCTAGTTATATTTATATAGAACTATATATAAAACTATAAGGGACTGAAAAGTGTGCAGGGCTTCATCCTCATCAGATAGCATCCTGCTCCTCAGTACATCAAGACTAGCTTAAATACCCATCCATTCATCCAGTGAATCTGCAAAGTGAGCAAGCATCACTTCCACACCATCATTCAGGCCATTAATAGAAGTACCAAACAGCTTTGTTGCCAGGAGAGACCTCCAAAGGTCCCTCATGACACAGCTGTGCATCACTCAGTGCTCAACTCGTATCTACCTCACTGAAGCCTCCAGTTAGTTTTGCACCCCTTTTCATTATAATTTTCTATTTCAGAGAGAAAACACCTGAGTTTTGAAAATGGTGTAAACAAAAAATTTGGAATAAAATTTTAAATTTAGAAATATGAAAGAAAAGTAAAATTACTTAACAGCCACACAGTAAGATCTCAGGTATACAAATAATAATAGATATGTGATGTAAAGCCCTAAATCCTTCATTCAGTAAATAAAAGATGCTTCTCTCAACCTCAAAGACAAGTTTTAAAGAACAGCTAGTTATTAACATTAATTCAGTGCACTTATGAATAAGAAACCAGTTACCTTCTTTGTGATTCTATTCACAATAAGCAGAACTATTATCATATTTTATCATTAAGCTATCATGAGATTTGGAAATAAAATCTGCTTACTGGGAAATGAGGCTTTCATAAAGGAAAGGCTTATTTAAAGTTCATTACATCCATAGATAGGCTATCTAAAATGTCCAGGTTCAGGCACTCTGAAATGACAGGGGTCATCTTCAGAGGAACCACTGTTGCTAGGAGACTCAAGCATCAAAGTGACACAAGTTTGAATTTTACCCTTTTTTGTCAAGGGATGTTGAAGATAAATGTACTCCCCAGAATGTGCAAGGCTTTAACCACGCCTGAGTCATTTTACACGGAAAAGGGGGACCACAACCTTGCCTTACTGTGTTCCGAGCACTCCCCAAATCCCTGGATTCACAGTACAACAGGAGTTGCACATTTCCTTCTCTTGGAGTAGAAGTGCTTTGCCATATCCCTTTGTCATGTTATTCCACTCCATTAACAACTCCCAAAAGCAACTGGCCCTAATGGACAAAATAGAGTCAGCATTTAATGTCTGTGATTTAAAAGGCTGCCCAGTATAGGAAGAGCAAGGGGAGTTTGGGGTGAGCAGCTGGTAAGGTAACTAAATTTGAAAATAGCTCAGACTGGATGAGAGGATCCAGTCTTTCCTATGTGGTGGAAAAGATGTTTGGGAATTTTTGCCCGGATGGAGCTATGGATCACCATAGCCCCAGACGCACAGAAACACCAGCTGGATGCAATAACCTCTTTGCTTCTGTTGACCCCAGGGATCTGGTATCAGAAAACAACCGCCTTTTGACTGGAGGAAAGCAAATGCTACTCCCATCTTCAAAAAGGAAAAGAATGAGGTCCCAGGAAAACTACTGGGCAGCCAGCGTCACCTCCATCCCTGGAAAGGTGATGGAAGATAACATTCTAGAGATCAACCAGAATATAGAAGAAAAGAAGGTCATTGGGAGTAGTCACCATGGACTCACCAAGGGCGAATCATACTTGGCCAATCTGACAGCCTTCTGTGATGGCAAGGCAGGATGGATCTAAGAGGGGAGAGCAGTGGTTGTTGTTTACCTTGACTTCAGCAAGGCTTTTGACACTGTCTCCTTCCAGCCCTGACCCTGGGATTCTGTGATTCTCTGAGCAGTGCACACCAGTGCAATACTTTCACTCCTTCCAAGGTGCAGTCCCAGCACACTGTCAGCCTCATAACGAACAAATACTTACAGAAATTATTTTGAAGTGAAATGAAAGTGCTGAAGGCAGTCTGCCCTTAACATTGAAATGGCTGCAGAGGCTCGTGGGCACCTTGACTGCGAGATTACTGAGATGGTTCCAGCAAAAATGAGCTAATACAAAGTAGAAAATAATGGAACAAGGACGTCCTCATAAGGATAGGTTATTTGTGTGACTCTCTGTACCTCTAGACAGACCAGTTCCAGGAAAATTCTAACTGCTGTGTGAATGAAAAAGAAAAAGAAAAAGAAAAAGAAAAAGAAAAAGAAAAAGAAAAAGAAAAAGAAAAAGAAAAAGAAAAAGAAAAAGAAAAAGAAAAAGATAAAAAAATAAAAGAAAAAAAAATAAAGGTGGGCGGGGGCAGGAAATGTTGCAACTGTAACAGAATAACAGCTGACACTTCTGTACTAAGACACTGATGACCTGACACTGAAATAGACTTCTACAGGAAGGCCTTCAGGATCCAAAGAACAGCACACAGCAGAAGGGAAGATGGGGAAATGCCCAGAGGGAGACATACAAAGTCGCACAGGTAACTACTAATTTGAATTAATCTACCTGGATGGGAAACAGGCTTTTCTTTATTCTCACAGTCTGGTTATCATGTTCTACCAAAATGACTTCAAGAATTTCACTACATGTGTATTTTTCTTGATTGATTAGCAACAGATCTGAATACGTATCTCCTTAACATTGAGTCAAAATTTGATTATTCCAAGCCAGCTGCCTCTCAGGGCAGCAAAAAAGATTCTATAAATTATTTATTCTCATGATAGGGAAAGTATGCTTCTTCCATATCCATATGAATTATTTGGGGGTGGAACTAGATGATTGTTAAGGGTCTTTGCAACTCAATACATTCTATGATCCTGTGATTATTTGCCTGAGACTGAACATGCATAACATTACATTTATCAGGACACAGCTCTTAGAGAGGTAACCAAGAGGGATTTAAGCAAGGAAAAGGCCATATCAGTAATCAAATAATGCACAAACTGTGGTGTCACAGCAAACAGAAGCAATTGGAACCATTGCATTATACACAGGTTAAAAACAATTATATACCACTTGGCTACCACAATAACCTCACAATAAACAACTCTTAGAGTTGTAATAACCAGTGGTTGCAGCCAGCATTTGGAACAGCATGAAACTCACAAAAAATTGAGGTGCCCACTGCTGGACCAAGAAAGGCATCTACCCAAATTGGGGGCAGGAAGAAAGCATCTGATTCTGCCCCTGCCTGGACAGGAGTGAAGGTACTCTGAGTGTAGAGGAGTGTGTGCATGAAGGAGAAGAAACTGGGCTGAGGATTCTGGGTCCTGCAATGATATTAACTGAGTGTGAGAGTTGAAAAAAAGATTGGGAGGTTTATTCTTTTGCAAGAACTTCTCTCTCTGTAGTTACTTTTGGATGAACTGTCAGACTCTTCACTGGCATAAAAAACTTCAGTAGACTGATAATGCGCTTTTATTAAAGATCTTCATTTTATTTAAGAAAATAAATTCTGCAGTCTAGTGACAGCCAGAGTGCTTTCAATTTTTTCCCCATTTCACTGAAAGTTTGGGATTACTTCTCTTCCCATTACCACAGTGAGAAACATGAGCATATAAACCACACTACATATGAAAAATACGACAGCATTCTCTTAATATTGCCTGTATAAAGCCTTCCTGCTGAATCTGAGCAGAATGAAGTCAAAATCTTCTGCAAAAGCTGTGAGATGAAAATCAATGAAATTAATATTGATTCATTTTTTTTATTCCTTTTCTTCCTTCTTTTATATTCTCCTTTCTCTTTCTTGTCTTTTTCTCAAGAGTTGTGGTTTGACCCCAGCTGACAACTCAGCCCCACGCAGGCAATTTGCTCAACTTCCCCTGTGGGATGGGGGAGAGAATTGGGAGAGTTAAAGTGAGAAAATTCATGGGTTGAGATAAAGACAGTTTAATAGGCAAAGCAAAAGCCCCAAACAAGCAAAGCAGTACAAGGAATTAATTCACCACTTCCCAAGGGCAGGTGTTCAGCCATCCCCAGGACAGCCGGGCTCCATCACATGGTGACTCAGGAAGACAAACACCACCACTCCAAACAACACCCCCTTCCTCCTTCTTCCCCCAGCTTTATATGCTGGCAATCTTTACACTGGACAAGGTCATGGTTCTCCAACCTAAGCAGTCAAGGAATATAAAAAAACAGGTGCTTATTTGGTGAACACGAGATGAGTGGCATTCCTTATAAAATTATCATTGTTAGACTTTATTAGTTCATACAGGCTGAGGTCTTGAAAATTAATGAGGCATTTGTTCTTAGGGAATCATCTTGCTAAGAAAATGTTTGGGGTTTTTTTAAATAATTAATCATCTGGATTAATTATTAAGAAATGACCTTGGTTTTGCAAGGATATTTTGTGCTTTCACTCAGAATCCTGCTCCTATAGGCTACACACAGGTGATGGAACAGCTTAATAACTATGGCACATAACATATCAGATCTGCCATGGCAGAAAGAGAGACCCATGTACCTCTGTGCCAGCTGCAGAATTTGTAGCTAAAGTGGAAGAATTTTAAAGTGCTAAAGGTTACAGTCAATTCTCTGGCAAGGGAAGAACAGGACAAAGAGCTTAAGAAAAGGTTAAGACTGGATCCAGGACTTGTCTTAGCCTTGATAAGTAAGTTGTCTGAATTGCTATATTCTGTAGAGACATAGGAGCCAGGAGTATTCAGGGCAGAATAAAACTACTTTTTTTGCTCACCTTTGCGAGAGGCGAGGCGAGGCGAGGCGAGGCGAGGCGAGGCGAGGCGAGGCGAGGCGAGGCGAGGCGAGGCGAGGAGAGGATAGGAGAGGAGAGGAGAGGGGAGGAGGGGAGGGGAGAGGGG
>WEIT01040888.1:3807-16559 GCA_013389985.1 Dryoscopus gambensis
AAAAAAAAAAAAAGTCAATGCCAGTGTAAAAGCAGGAAATTAATCTCCTGGAGAGTAAGCTTAACTATCTCCTGCATCACACTGTTCTAAATCATTAAGGAAATAGCTTATGGTTATTAAAGCTAGAGCATTAAAGGGATAAATCATTCTGAATTTATCTACTGAAGAATCTCTTACAAGAGTAAAGTCTTGAACTAAAGTTAGTGAATAAGAGTCAGGTGCCTCCAATTCCATCCTCCAGTAGCCACCGTGTGAAGAAATTTAAGGTCATCTTAATTAAGGACAAATGAATCTTTAACTAGTCACTTTAGCACTCAGCAGTGGAGTATGAGCCTCTATTTTGTAGCATTCAGAGACTGCATTTGATTAAACAACACTGGAACATCCCTTGCTCTGGGCAAAAAAGTCATTAGTGCAGCTAGTTCCACCCCCTCTTATGCATTTGTATTTGACTTGGAAAGGTGGATCTTCTTCAAAAGTGCCATGTTTGCCTTAAGGTATTCCAGACAAGCCAATTTTCTTTCCTAGTAATGGCAGTACATATCCTTTTGAAGTTTTGGGTTTTGTTGGTTTGGGTGGTTTTTTTTTTTTTTCCCAAGAGTTACTCATGACTATCAGGTGGTTAAAAGTGTGATAATTAATTTTGAAATTACCAGATTAGATTTCTCCGCAGACAGTGGGTTATTAATAGCTAAGGAGTTCAAAACTCTGAAAATCCACCCACAGTTGAACTGACATGCCAACATAAGGCTTATTTTGCCTTTGCTGTCAGCTTCTATAATTTAGAAGACTTATTATTCAGCTTTATAAATGGCAAACATCATTACAGCAAACCACTCTAACCTGAGTCAACTGAAAAACCTGCTTTTGGATCTTCACAGTTTAAAAATCCATCCTTCCACTGAATAAAATAAAATAAGGATAAGCAGAGATAAATCCATTTATAGAAAATAACCCTTTTAGAAACTTTATGTCATTGCCTAAGCACTGAATTTTTAATGTTACAAATTCCTGCATCTGAAACTGAATTTTTTCCCTGTTTACTCCTTCAAATGTTTTAGAAGTCATGCAAAGAATAGAACAAGGCTTTGTCCAAGCTGCTACCTAATTTTATGCACAAGTTATAAAATGAACAAAGAAGAACCACCTGCTATGGAATTTGTTCAGTACATGGCAGTACATGGAGTAAGCAGGCTGTTAGTATTAATCAATTATTTCAGTAGTGTAAGATCTTGTTTATCTCAAAAAAACTCAAGAAAAGGCCATTTAAAAATGTGACAGTAATACAACACTGCAAATGTCAAAAAATGCTAGAATCGGGAATGTGCAGAAAACTACCTCAAGTCTGTATAAATTATATCAACACTTTCTCCATTATGCAAACACTATTTTGAAGCATTATGCTATTAGAGAGTTTCTCCTAGTTTCTTCATAATATTTATCATTCTTGCACACTTCACATGAATTTCATTGTCACAGTGCTGCCAAACATCTTTATTGACACATTTTTGTATTATACTTCATTTGGATGAAAGGTCACACATTTCCTTGTGAGGGGAAGAGGAGGGGCAGGCAGTGATCTCTTCTCTCTCTGGTGACTGGAGACAAGATCCATGAGAATGGCCTGAAGCTGCGTCAGGGGAGGTTTAGGTTGGATATTAGGAAAAAGTTCTTCACCCAGAGGGTGGTTGGGCACTGGAACAGGTTCCGCAGGGAAGTGGTCACAGCACCAGCCTGACACAGTTCAAGAGGTGTTTGGACACACGGTGTGACTCTTGGGGCAAGAACAGGATTTGGACTCAATGATCGTTATGAGTCCCTTCCAACTCAGCATATTCTGTGATATATTCCTTTCCAAAAGGTGCACAGCCTACCCAAGATGAAATTCAGATAGTGGGAGAGATTAAGTTCTCTGCCAAACACGGACAATATTTTAACTACCCTCCTGATATATTTCAAGTGGAATATTCAAGTAAAATTCATCTAGTATTAGCATAAATCTCTTTCATAGACTCCTAAGCAGTATAAAAATAAATAATACAATGTTAAAAAAAAGGCATCTGACAGCAGCGAATAATACTCAGAAACCAGGAATTTGCAGAAAACTGGGAAGAAAAATAAAAAGAAGCTGGTTAAAAAAATAAGAAAAAAAAACAACCAACCAAACAGGGGACAAAAGGACAAAGATAATGATATGCATATCAGGAGAAAACTGTAGTAATGATACTCCTCTTGACATTTTGCTACATGAGGGGGAAATAAAGTAGTGTTCAGAAAAAAGCATGTGCTGTATTTAATCTGATACATATCATCCTTCTTTTTCTGCAGAATCCAAAACATTTTCCATTTCAATGATAATTTGCGAGCATGTCAGTAGTGGAGTGGTACTTAACATATTAAAAAATTAAAAGCAGATGTTCATCATTTCTGTGAGAATTTTGAAGAGGGTTGGCTGACAAGCTCTCAGCACTAGTGAGAAGTGATTTTCAAAGCCTGAAACACCTGGGAAATTTTACAAGACTAGAAAAAAGCTGAAGTCACCTTAGCACTTAAAAATTATAAGACAGGGGCTTATGCTGAGTGAAGTGCCTACCCAACAAGAGCACACAGTATACTGATTAGTGTAAGGATGGGGTCAAAATAACACTTAAAGTGCTGCCACCAGTTGAGATAACCTGGGCACCTGTACCATGGCCACTTTGATAGCACTCCCAAACAAAATACTCAAACAGGAAATACTGCATTTTATCAGTTAATAACTAATAGCTATGAAACATGAAGAAAAGTTTCTTGGTGAATTAAGCAATCTTTTCAAAGGGGAACATAGGTCTAGGTGTAAAAAAGCATCAAAAACCAGTTAGGTTTTCTGAGATATTACACTTTATATAAACAATGCTGTGATTAAAAATTTTGAATTACTCAAAACAACAACTAAATACATGAACTGCTACATCTCAAAATAAGGATGAGGAATCACTACGTAGCTGTATTTCTCTTGGGATCCCCAAGAATACCTCCTCAGTTCTACATTTTAAAGCAATTTTTCAATTAATGGCCTAGAAGAGAAAAAGAATTATGTATACCAACTGAGGAAACAAAAAATTTAAAAGTAATGAGTAGTAACATGGAAAAGCCTCATGGGCATAGTCAGCTCATGTGTAGCTTAGAGCCTCATATATGAAACACCGAATCTAGAAACAAAGAATGAAGAGGGCTCCACCTGGGTAAATAGTTTCTACAAAGACAGGTGAAGAAGGTGGTCATGAGAAACGCTCGGAAGAATGTCATTAGGAGAATTATATGGTCCTGAGATGAGTAAACACAGCAATGTCAAGTAGAGAGGCTCAGTTACCAGCACTTGACCAATCATAAATACCCACAACTTTGGAATGATGGCTGAATCGAAAAGGAGTCAGAAGTGCTGCAAGAATAAGACAGAGGCTCAAGGTGATAATTGACTTAACTTGTCAAAAACAAGAATAAGGAATTGACTTCAACATATGATTGAAACACTTAAAACCCCATATTTTTTATACAGTTAAAAAAAAAATTAAGGTGAAGATAATCACACTGTTATGAGACTGCCACAAGTTGAGATTCTAGTGGTGTATTCAGGAATCTGATTTTACAGGCCCCCAGAGATATGTTTCAGTTCAAAATCAAGTAAGTCTTGGTAAATTCTGACCTCCAACAAAACACACAAGTTATCAATAAACAACCTTCCTTCCCTGTCAGGACAATTTGTTTCTCACCTGGCCCTTCTATCTTCACAAGCCACTGTCCTCTCAGCAGCAGCAGTGTGGAGTGTGCACAAGGGCCACCTTACTGCATGCCTGCAGAACAACTACCCATGGATCAGTCTTCCTGAGGAAGTTATCCGAGAGGAGAGCAGGCTATTTGCAGAAACCCTCCTTCCCATGAAAACTCAGTACTTCGTGGGGACCGGGCTGCAGGCCAGCCTAATTGCTCTGGCAGCACCGGCAGCTGACTGCTTCCTCCTGCTATTTTTCCCAGGGGCCCTTCGGCCCCTTCAGGCTCACATGACTTAATCAAACCTGAATGCCCTTCTGGAAGATATGCAAATTATTTTTCAGTCAGACAAAAGTGTTTTGGCTCAATACTGGTGTTACTAAGTGAAGTTTAATGACGTGCTATACAGGTCAAACTTCATGGCCTAGTGGTACTTTCTGGCTATAAACTCGACAAGTGTATTACTCTCTAAAGGAAACTTTAAAGCAAAATATTAATATATTCAGTATATTACCAAATTAGACTAGACTAAATACCAATACAAAGCAATATGACCTGTACTTTAAGGCCAGGTTTGTCAGTGCTGGGATTTTTGCACTTGGGAACTGTTGGCGGTTTGAGTTCGGCCATGGTTGCAGAGTACCACACGCTGCATTCCACCTCTCCGTGACCTTGCACTGGCACATTTCAATGTGCTGTGCTGGGAGAAAACTAACTCAAGCAGCAGAAGTACTGAATAGTTCGCTGCCAGTTTAGCATGCTGAGACAGATCAGCACAAGATGGAACAAGTGCTGGAGCTGCTATAAGAAGGATGCAAGAAGGCAGTACCTCACTAGCCAGCAATTAGTTCAGGTTATGCTGACATGGTACTGCAGATTTAATTAAGGCATTAGTAAAGTCTCAGATGCATTCAATTCTGAGAAGACAACACCTTCAGTTTCCAATTTATCTTAGGCATATGACCAGAATAGGTCTCTTTTTCCTGTCTAGCTCTTACCACAAGAAACTGAATCACTAGGATATCTTAAATGCTGAGCTTTTTTCCAGCGCAAAGTAGACTAAGCCAACTATAAATGTTTCATAGCCATGTGAAGCAGGGTGGTTTGGTTTTAAAGCCATTTAAAAAAATTATTGTGAAGTAAGAAAAATTATATTGCTTCCAAGGTAATAAAAGTACAATTTCTGAAAGACAGGTTTCAACTTGCCGTATTCCTGGGCAACCCATTTGCACTGTGGGGTGGAACACACAGTCCTGTATGTTTCCTTTATTTATATTAAAGATACAGTGTGGGATCATAACACGCATTACTGGCAACAGCACTTAACTGAATACTGGATAACTCTACAGGACACACACATGTACTTTCTTTGTTCTCTTTCACCTGGTAAAACCAACTGAAAAAAACCAAGGACACTAGAAGTAATGCTAAGATAAAGATAGTGTCAGTTGTTCTTGTTACAATAAGGCTTCTGGGATAAAGTGCCAAGCATTTAACGGGGTGCAGGGATCAGTTCTTTCTAAACAATAATGGTATCTCTACCTTATCCAGTCAGCTGCACGTCCTTGTATACATTACTAGAATTAATACTACACAGAACTTAAAATAATTTGTTGTTTGTTTACAATCACCCTTCTCACACACTAATGAGTGACACGAGCTCTTCAGAGGGAGAATTTGCTTTTCTTGCCAACACATCTTTGGCAGACTCTGCCCTCAAAATAGAAGATTTCAGGGAGGGACTGAAGCCAATGAGAGGGAGAATAGTATGATATGAGAAGAATGCTTGCAATTCTACATGGAAAAAACCCAGCTGCCAGTTACTCAGACGTTTGAACTCACACACAGATACTCTGCTGTTTCATCAACAAAAGGTATACACTTTGATATTCAGTGGCCAGAGAAAGCCAGGGAACAGGTGCTCCTCTGTGCCCTAACCTGCTTATGCACCTCTAATCAAAACCAGCTGCATTAACAAATAATGCAACACACCATGCTTGGTCCCACTCCTTAGAAACATCTCTACTACCCCACCTTCACCCCATATTAGACAAAGCCTACACAGACAATGTAGTTACTGGCAGCTTCTTCAAACACACCTGTGACTCAGGTAAAATATTGTGGAATTGGGACTTTTCATCAAGCAAAAATTTAAAATACTTGAGAACTTTGAAACTCCTTCAAAACCAGTGAAGTAATTTGCCTTTGTTTTGCTGTCTTGCAAGCTCCTGTCTTGGTGCTTTTGGCCCTTTCCAAATCACTTGGCACTACTTGGAAGCAAAGGGATTGCATGCAGTGGTTTTATCAGAATACATTTATTCAGTGAATCTAAAGCCTGTAACAATGTGCATGCACAAAGCAATTGAACCATCACAATGTTTTAGTGATCCCTAGATGTCTTCTGGCTCTCGGGCACAGAAGTCACATGCTAAAACTGTAGAAGATAACCAAAGGATATTTTGTAGAAGTAGCATCCAGACCAGGCTAAAACTGCAGAACACAGTACCCCTTCAGGTTCTCACCTGTACCTTAACATAACTGGAAAAAAATTATATAGTGACACATGCAGAAATGGGAGAACAAATTCTGCAACAATTTTCAAAGATATTTACTCTAGTAGAATTGGAAGTAGTTCACCCAAAGCCAAAACAGAATTCTGTGAAAAGTCAGTCAACTCATTCCCAGCTCATCCCACTGAGACTAATCCAATGTCAAGATTTCAGAGAAATCTATTTATGAAAGTGATCTGAGTTAAATATAAGCTTTTTAAAAATTCAGTACAAGTAGTAAAATGATAGAAGAACACTGTACTGAGTATATCTGGAGAATTCCCCAGTTAGCAAAGGGAAAAATAAATTCTTCTGCAGAAAAATTAGCAGCCTACACGCTGTTCTGACTGCATTCAAGTCCCAAGAAGTTCTGCATCGCACTTCCAATTACAGCAGATGGGAGCCAGACGCAGAGGCTTAATTGCAGGTATGTTCTGTGAGATGTTTTCACTGAAAATTCTTTCTCAGTGTGGTCACTTTTGATTATTTGGTTTTGTTTCTCCTCAAAATCATCAAAGAAGACAAATAAAATGCTGTTTTTTCTTTAAGGCTCAAGGATAATAATATCTGTCAAACCTGTATTTACCTTGAAACCATTTTAAGTTCAAAGTGATCTGAACAAGGTTCCTGAAGAGCAGAAAAGTCACTTCTGGATACCTCAATGACTTAAAACTGCAGTATTTTGAAGAAAACTATTGATATTTTCTTTCAATCATCTCTTCTGTAGAGATACAGTCTATTTAATTCTGGATTTATTTCTTTTTGCTTGTATTTCCTCAAAAAGCTATTATAGTCTGAAAACAAGATTTTAGGATAACTTCTGGCTATAACTTGAACAATCACGTAAGGAATATGTTTGATGACATAGTTAACTCTCTAAGAATTCAGGCTCCTCTACAGTCAGTTACTACCATGCTCCAGTTTCAAAATGAACGCTATTGTGTAACTTTAGGAGTTATGTAAATTCGTTTTGCCATGATGCCTGTAGAAGAACTTACAAGACAAATAAATAATTTTCTAAAGAGAGTTAACTTACTAGCAAGAAAATATCCAGTGTTTTGAGGCTGCTTAAAATATTAGATTAACTTAATACTTACTTAAGCTTCTTCTAAAAATACCTTAGAGCCATTCTTTAGAACTGTCATAATAGTGAGGTCTCTGCCCTGCAGAGTAGTCATAAGTGAGTAAAAAGTAAAATTCTTCTCTACCTGTATCTCTGTTACATAAAAAATGGTCACAAAAATAAAAGGTAATTAAGACAGATTCGCTTGTATGATGACACTTTCCTAATCTGAGTTTTTACATTTTAATTTTTGTTCCGTTTGTACCAATTAGAATAATACAAATATCCACAAATTAAGTATCAGATGTATTTGACTTAATTTTTTATTAAACATTTAGCAAATGCTCAGATACAAAGAGAGTAAGAAAGGGCAAAGGAGCAAATGTTAACAATCGGGCTAAGACAAATGGTACACCTCACACTCTGCTTAAACTGTTCCAGGTCTGAAAGATTTCAAGGTGATTCTGTACATTGTGTGACAATCCTCTGCAACCAAACCACATCAAAGAGCCAGAGCCACCACTTTCATATTTACTCTCTGCAGGTTTGGTTAGTTTTCACATGAATAGATATAACTCTTCAAATCCAGCTCTATCTATCATAAAGTCTTTCCTCCCTTCCTCCAGAACTGATTTTAATATCATCCAAAGAACTGTTAAAAGGCAGGAAAATTCCCATAGGAAAAAACTGAGTCTGAATTGGGTAAGGGGGGGAGGAAAGAAGAGAAGAAAGACTGATATTAAAGGTTTTTTTATGCTAAAGCTTTTAAATTTCAAATGCTTATAATGTTTTAATCACTCTTTTTTCTATATTCAAAAAAGAGTTAAATTATTTTAATGGAAAGAAGCTGCAAGTTTACATGCATCTGTCTAAAATTAACTGTTTATCACTAACAAAAAAGTGAGAGTTCATTAAGGCCTTGGTTCCATCAAATTTGATCTATACAGATAGCTAAGTACTCTTAGTTTTACCTATCCAGCCAAAACTTGTATGTACAAAGATTACTTAATTCAATCCAACAGGTGGAACTCCAGGTTATAAATAGAAAAATGAAGGTACAGTGAGATTAAGGGATTTGCCAAAGATATGGATAACAGTCTTAGGATTCAGGAGCTGCCAGTTTGAATTTCTTTGCTTATCCCATATTTTCTCCAGCAAACTAAGTACAACAAGGACAGCAGAGAACAGAGGAAAATACTGGCCTCTTCCACTTGGCACCAAGAAAAATATATTCCAAGCCCCTAGTCAGTATCAGCTGTTTGACTAGAAATTGCCTTTACGAACACCCAAAGCATGCCTATTATCAGAAATCTTTTGAGTACACAAGAGCTAATCTAATTTATTTTAAATCAGCATAAGACCTTGTAAAACAAAGCTCTAGGCTCTGTGTGTGTATAGGGATGTTGTAAATATATTCTTCTAATAGGGAAAGCCAAAAGAAATAACAAACAAAATTTTCAGTAGCTGTATTACTTCTTTAAAAACTACTTCCCTTAGTAACTCTGTTAATTTGCTGCATCTGTGTATTGGCAAGGTTTTGGTAGTGGGCGAAGCTGCAGGGACGGTTTGTGTGAGGAGTTTCGAGAAGCTTCATCCCCAGGTCTGACAGAGCCAATGCCAGCGGGAACCAAGATCAACCCACCACTGGCCAAGGCTGAGCCTATCAGTGATGGTGGTAGTGCCTCTGGGATAACACATTTAAGAAGGGGTAAAAAAAACCAAACCCCAAAATGCAGAGCTGCAGCTGGAGAGAGAAGTGACACTATGTGAGAGAAACACCTCTCCAGACACAAAGGTCAGTGCGCACACAAGGAGGGGCAGGAGGTGCTCCAGACACCAGAGCAGCACCTTGGAGCTCCGGTGGGGCGAGGAGGTACAGAAATCCAGAGTGTGGTTGAGCATAGGAAGAAAGGAGGGCTGTCTGGAAGGTGTTTTAAAGATCTGGTTTTCCCTTTATCCTACTCTTGATTTCATTGGTAATAAATTCAATTAATTTCCACAAGTCGTGTCAGTTTTGCCCATGACAGTAACTGGTGAGTGATTTCTCCCCATCCTCATCTTGACCGGCAAGCCTCTAGTTATATTTTCCTCTTGATTCTCCAGCAGAGCAGGGGAAGTGAGAAAGCAGTCTTGGTGGGCACCTGGCATCCAGTTAGGGTCAACCCACCACAATCTGCTAAAGCTAGCAGTGTTTGCTTACCATGAAACAGATAAAGAACATTTTACCAGACTTTTTTTCTTTTAGTTCTGCAAGATATCTTAGCTGGGGTTCAAAGGAAATACTTTCAAGAGATTACAAAGGTGATTTCAGTGACCATTGATTCATTTCTTAACTCCTCTAGTCTAATAAGATTTAATATAGTATTCACTTCCCTTTGCTTTGCTTAGGGGATACTTTAGATACAAAAGCTGGGGAAGATTTATAAGGGAAGAAAAGTATCGTGGAATAAAAAACTTTCCTAAAAGGTTTATTAATGAACTTTACAGAATAGTGCATGCCAGAATAAATTAACACAGCATCATTAGAAAGACACATTTTGTTGTTTACTGTACTAATCTGGAAAACAGAAAACGTTTGAAATGCAGAGTGAAATGTAATTTTTATGTTGCATCTCTTCAAGCACCAAACTTAGAGCCTCGATGAAAAGGCTGCTCTACCTAAACTCCTAGTGTAAACAACAGGCAAAAGAGCGACCAGAAGCCCATTTGAACTATTTCAAAACTACCCTATGGATCAGGCACTTCTGCTAACTACCAAAGAAGTGCATTAGATTTTGAGTTTGGGCATCAAACTTGCATATTCACAGGACAAGACATGATGGACACAACCTGCAACAACGGACAAGCTCCAGCAGGTATTCTTTAGTTTTGGCTTCAGCTACACCATGCACATACTCAACTTTCCCATGGAGCAGCCTCTTCAGAGCAAATGCCAAAATCCCACTTTGCTGGGCTTGAGACCCAGAGTTCAGCTTTTAAGCCTGTTTTTCCAGATAAATAGCAAGATGTGACATAGCCAGATCAGGTTCTAAGCTTCATAGTTTTACTTTTTAAATGAAAGAACTCAGAAGATGGCCCGTCACAGAACACATATGTTTAAGAAATCTTTCACTAGACATTGTATGCAACTTGCCTAGCAGACTGGACCCAAGGGGAAAGAACAGCCTGCTATTTTATAAGGTGGTCCATTGAAGAACAACATGCTTGAACAAGACTCTACTAGTTGGTACTTTGAAGCTAAGCAAAAACAACAAAAGACTGCAACCTCTATATAAAAGGGAAATAGTCTGAATTTACAATGAGGGAAGATGAATAAAGAATATACTTCAGCATATAAAGTAGTTTCTATTTTGAGCTCCTTCAAAAGGGACAATCTCTTGCCAATTTTACTTTAGAAGCCAGCAACTTCTGTAGAGCAAGGCTACCTTTCTAAGTGATACAGTTACCAGCTAAGCACCAGACTGCTTATGAGCCAAGGCACTTTCAGACACAGAACACATTAGTACTGCACACAGATGAAATAACCTTCCCCTCCTGAAGAGCGAAGAATTGTCAGAAAAATAATACTGAGCATGTGGTTCTACTACAGAGATGATGAACTTGATGACATATGTTAACTAAACTGATTTCTATCTTGCTCTAAAGACTTTGCTGAGAAAAGCATATAGCAAGGGGGGCTGTAACATCAAACTTGGAAACAACTACAAATGCATCCTACATCATCCCACACAGCTCATGCACAGTGATCTACTATTCTGAGTAAGACAATGAGTACTCTCAAAACTTTTTAAAAAGAAAAAAAGGTGACAGATTCTTACAAACAATTTATCTAGATGCTTTAAACTAACATATGTGTGTTTTCCTACTTGTTTCACGGTAAAACAATCCTGTATCTGTAAAAAACACAACTTTAGTATATAAAATTGAAGTAATATATCAAAAGGCCAAACATCTTGAACTCTGACCACGAACTTCAGCTAATTACTTCATTTCCCTGTCTCACTTTCTGGAACTGTGAAGCAAAAATAGTATTGTCAAGAATTTTGGGAAGCTTCATTCCTTAATGTCTGTAAAATATCTGGAGATCCTTAGAGAACTGGTACAGAAAAGTGTTATCAATAATCATCATTCTGAAATTAAGACATCACATTTGAGGTCCTGTCCATCACAGAAGAAAGCCATGAAACTTTGCAGCACCTTAAGAACAATTACACATGCTCAGTCATTTCAAGGGTTTGATAAAAGAAGTTTCCAGTCAAAGTAGACAGAAAAATTTAAATTCTTTCAGGAATAAGCTTCAATATTAACGGCTTGGTATCCTAATCATGTTAACTAGCATTTGCTTTGCATTTTAACTTTTCACAGCACAGCTATCCCTCTGCCTCTGCCAGCAGAATGAAGAAATACCTAATAGCAGCATGGGGAATGGGGATGAGAAAGAGGAAATAAAGAAAAAGGTTTGTTTCTGACATCAGATAGTGATGCAGAGACAGCTTCATGCCAAAAGCACTGACAGCTTGACTTCTTTTCAGATGATGCATAAGTTATTCTGGGAATTATATAAAGGAAATTTGACTGAGGAGTAGAGGAGGACTTTGAATATTCAATACCTTAACTCCAGCAGAAAGAGTACGGAGAAAAGTAGTAACAGATAAGCATATACCACAGCTGGTAGGAAACAAATACTTGACAAACAGATGATCAAAACAGAGATAAATAATAAAAAATAGGCAGGTAAAGAGCTGACTAGAGAAGGGGAAGAATATAGCTCACAGTGAGTTTGTCCTACAACACAAAGGAACTGAAGGGGAAGAGTCGAAATTCTATTCAGGACAATATTGCCTTTCCTGACATCTTTCCTCCCTCTATGAAAATGAACACTAGTACTCACATACATGCACTTCCAAACAGGAAAAAAAAATTCTTTTCAGATGTTCAGTTTCCTTTAGGTTTATTGTGTACTCTGTGTACTCTTCAGCCCCCCTTGATGCTATGGCTTCCTCTGTTGAGAAACACCAGGTTACTGCATTACAAATATTACCCAAGTTTTGCTGGAGAATCTGTACAAATTCATTAAATTAGCTGATGTAAATTTTGACTGCTTCTGGGTCCGAACCTTAATGCAGGAAAACCTCAGAGAAGACAAGATTTGACAAGTCTCTCTGTGAGCACTAGAATTAGCAAAGCTTTTATCCTATGGATTTTTGGGTTTTGGCTAACTGACATTGCAGTCTAGGAAAGTGTGAACTTCTGTGGAAGCTTTTCCTGTGTCTGAAGCATTTCTAAGGTCTTTTTCTTTACACCTGAAAAACCGTTTCATAGAAGTTTCAGAAATGTATCTACCTGCCAATTAGAAGGACCACAGCCCTGGATTTCAGGAGAGCAGATTT
>WEIT01040888.1:16886-30166 GCA_013389985.1 Dryoscopus gambensis
AGATTACAGGTTTTCCATAGTAATACCTTATCCCCATTTCACAGAGCAGTAGTAGCATATCAAAGTACTAATCATGCATGCAGATCACTTCTACTGATACTCATCTAGGATCCTTGAAAGAGGCAGAACAAAGTACAAGCCAACAATCATTTTCATCATATACAACAACTTTACACATGATCATACTGAGTTAAACCGGACTTACAGATGTTTACTGAGGTAAGGCAACTTTTAAAGGATGCAAGAATTTCTATACCTAAGCATGGCTGTATTGTTTGGCTAAACTAATTCAACATCACACTTTTAGTCAAACATGGACATACTGAATGGAACCAAGGCCTCAAAACAAAGTGCAAAATAGGGACTTCCTGAAAGGTTTTAAGTTTCTAGGATCTACTTAGCTTGCCTAACAAGAAAAAGGCTCACTGGAAGAGTTCAGTAATATAGTTACAGAAACAGAAATTCAGTCAGTCCTTTTAACAGCACAGGGAAAAATCAGTTCCTCAAAAGAAATAAATGGCACTCACAAACTTATTTTATCAAAATAACTGAATGTAAAGGTTTTGNCATAGAAGTTTCAGAAATGTATCTACCTGCCAATTAGAAGGACCACAGCCCTGGATTTCAGGAGAGCAGATTTCAATGACTTTAGCGATCTCCTTGGAAGAATGCTATGGGATATGGCTCTGAAGAGAAAAAGGGGTCAAGAAGAGATCGATATTTAAGTGTCTTTTCATCCAAGATAAAGAAAGGTCCATTTTTCCACCAGAAGTTATGAGATTCACGCTTAGCAGGAGCACAATGAATGCATATCACTCTCAGACCAGCTTATAAAGGAAGGTATCACAGACTCTACCACAATCAAGTCCTGTGACAAATTCAAAATGGATCAAGCTTAACTTATAGTATTACTGACTACATTTCATAACTCATTTGCAGATTACAGGTTTTCCATAGTAATACCTTATCCCCATTTCACAGAGCAGTAGTAGCATATCAAAGTACTAATCATGCATGCAGATCACTTCTACTGATACTCATCTAGGATCCTTGAAAGAGGCAGAACAAAGTATAAGCCAACAATCATTTTCATCATATACAACAACTTTACACATGATCATACTGAGTTAAACCAGACTTACAGATGTTTACTGAGGTAAGGNTAAGGCAACTTTTAAAGGATGCAAGAATTTCTATACCTAAGCATGGCTGTATTGTTTGGCTAAACTAATTCAACATCACACTTTTAGTCAAACATGGACATACTGAATGGAACCAAGGCCTCAAAACAAAGTGCAAAATAGGGACTTCCTGAAAGGTTTTAAGTTTCTAGGATCTACTTAGCTTGCCTAACAAGAAAAAGGCTCACTGGAAGAGTTCAGTAATATAGTTACAGAAACAGAAATTCAGTCAGTCCTTTTAACAGCACAGGGAAAAATCAGTTCCTCAAAAGAAATAAATGGCACTCACAAACTTATTTTATCAAAATAACTGAATGTAAAGGTTTTGTGAGTATAACTAATAGAAGAAGGGGAAGAACAGGGGGTTAGAGACCATAGTTGTACAAATTCCCAATGAACAAACAGAAAAAAAGTCTAGATATAGGTCAGGTCTGCTCAACCCCATAAGAGACACATACTGTAGAGTCAGGCGCATACTATATAAATCAATGGGGTTAATTTAGGAAAGCTAGGAAGTGAATTTGCAGTGATGGAAACTGTAAATAACAAGACCATCAGAGAGAAAAGCTGAAGAACCTTGGATGATAAAGACACAAAATTATTTCTTCAGAGATTTTCTGTGCAGCTGCACAATACTTAAAAAAGTAGTTATCTCTTCACTTAAAATGATAACTCCTAGTACCAAGGCTATGTCAAAGACTTAATTGCATATGTTTAAAGGAGAGTCCTTACTCTTCTGTTCATGCTGAACACACATTCCTCCTTCCCAGTCTTCTTCCTCAGACTGCATCTACACTGCTCACAGCAGCTCAACACAAGGATGCCAGAGTTTATTCCACAGAGATGAGCGCAGACACACCATAACAACACTCCCCATATGTCAGCTGATCTGCTGAGACACATCAGCTAGGCTCAGGCTGCTCTCAGAGCAATATAGCTCTGCAACTTCCAGGTCCCAAGCTAGTATCTTGAGAAAGTGCTGAATTGTACCATATGGAAATACAAACCCCGAGTTTAGGCTGTCTATAAAAACACAGCATAGACACACACTTGAAGCCAACAGCATGGAGAGAAGTATGCTTGAGGGTTCACTGAGAAGGGATGAAAATAATGCTTTCCTCAGTTTAGGCACTTTTACCTCTCAGGGCAGACTAAGAGCCAACATTGGGCTGAAAGCAGATGTGGGCTTCACAGAGAGTCTTCTCATAAAACCTCTTTGCAGAAAGTCACAGTATAAGGTTTTGAGATAAAAACAAGATTTTCATTTACTTTCTCTACCTCTCTCTCTTTTTAAGCGTCTCTGCTGCTGAAGAATAGGTCAGCAATATCATAAAACATGCTAATTAATGAAACTAAGGCTTCACCGACATTCTTCTGGATGACTGCCTATGCATATGAAGTGTGCAGATCATCTTTCAAGACATGTCACAAGTGAGAGAAGAGATAGACCAAGTTTATTTAATATAATAAACACGAAGCATTCAGAATCCCAGGCCAGGTCACACAGTCTAGAACTAGTTTGTTCCAGGGAACTTCTCCACAATTTGGAATACTAACTCTTCAAGACTATATTGGAACTTTAAAAAATCTTAATTAAAAAAATCCATTTCAGTTGGTTTGAATAAGAATGCTGTCAGAGGGATGGGGAACTTGCCAGAAGACTGCAAAGCAAACAGTAATAATAATTACCAGTTGAATTTTGGATAATTGCTTAGCAGAATGCAACAATGTTATATTTAAATTGCTTATTTAAATGTTTTGCTCAACTGGGACAAAAACTAAAGAACATATTAATTCAATTTGCCATTGACACAAGAAGAACTGTCAAAAAACACAATAAGCCAAAAAACACTTGAAAACAAACAGAAAAGTTTATTGGTTTTCAAAAAAACCCAACAAACAACAAAAAAAATCATCTAGAGAGATATACATCTAGACTAAGAAATTGGAAAAAAACATTTGAATATTAAGAAGAGCTGGTGTATGCTCAGAAACAATTGAAAAGGAAATATAATACTGGGGCAAAAAATAAACCCCAAACCAGATTAGACAAGGAGGATTTTCAACGTACTACATTTAATTTCACAAACTGCCTTGACAGAATGGCATGAACTGAATTCAGGGAGAGACTAGCTGAAGACTCCATCACTGACCCACTTCTACAAATGATTACTGCAATGTATTTTAGATCTATGTAATGCAGATGTTTTAACTTAAAATGCTTGTAGATATATCTCACCATCTCTAAAATGTAATCCTCCATTTATTTCTCCCCAGCTTCAGAAATCCTGTGTCCTGATACTCCAGAGTCATCAGTGCTTCCAGGCAGAGCTACATTGATAAATCATAAATAGCAACAGCTGTAACTGTAGGGTGAAGGAACTATGATGTGAGTAAGGTTGGAGATCAATCATTTCAGCCAAGGCTATTTCACTGCAGAATGAGTTCCCATAAAATACTGCATTAAAATTCACAGCTTACTTATTTTTAAAACATACTATGAGACCTCACTGATTCATAAAAGATTTCCTACAATAATATGGTGTAAAAATCTGATTTGGTTTTAATAACAAAAAGGAAAGGAAAAAAGTTTCTGATATTTACTGTGATTGTCACTGTATTGTTCTAAATATCCCACTTAGCAGAGATCGGCTAAGCTAAAAATGGAGACAGTGTAACAAGGGAGGGAGTAAAAAAAGGCAGAGTAATTCAATATAAAGAATAACATGTAGAAGCATTAGAATGACACTAGCAAAGGAAGGAATTTTGTAACCTCAGGAAAGTAATCGTGTCAGCAAATATGAATTAAAATAGCATCTTTCAAAAATTAGCTGGGAGAAGAGTGATCCATTTAGCTCTTCTCAATCTCCAGGTTACATGAATTATATAGATAAAACATTTCTTTAATTTTTGTAAGGAATCTAGCCTTCCTGGCAAACTCAAGTAGAGCTAGTCATGGAGGCTTACCACTCTTCTCATTTCATGACATAGCTTGTGTGCTTGGTTTTGGTAAACCTCCCTTTCCACAAGCTCCAGAGACAGCTAGGCTTCCAACTTCCTAATTCAAGTGTGCAGAAGCAGAGGGGTAGCCATCATACCATGTGATGAACGTGAAAGGAACATGGTCATTTTATAAGATTTTATTTCAATATGAACAGTAACAGTACATCTTGTCTGAAGGGGAGGCAAGGGTCTGCAAAATGGATTCTCAAGCAATATAGTTTAACATACTTTCTGCAGCAGTTTTACATATCAGTGCTACATCTAAGGTATCAAACAACAGCTATTTTTTGCTGGAAGCAGTTCTAAATTGGGAGAGGGGGGAGGTGCAAAGAAAGAAAAAAGGGAAAGGCTGTTGAAAAGCACCAAAGAAAGCTGGGGCTCTAGAAAAGAAGTGCCAATGGTTCTGACTGAGCTTTCTGTTCACTTCTCAATACATCAGGCCTGGAACAAGTTTCTCAGTGCAAAATTTCTCTAATTGGCTGGAAAGCATTTAAGGAAAAATCTTTTTAATTAAAAACAGAGAACCAACAAGACATGAAAGCCATGGGGGTTGGGAAAGGCATATGTTGACCTTATGAGGCTTCACAGCAGAACTCTGCAGGGGCCGTTTAAACTGAGACAGCACAGTTTTAATTAAAGAGTCCTGAGGAACAGACAATTCAAAAGAGCAGGTCAGATAGATTCCAAGAGGTCAATTTAAGCATAAGTAGAAGGAAAACAAGACTTCTGGCCATTCTGCCTTCCTCTGGGAGAAATCTGTTGCTAACTGATCATTACGCTTCAACAAACACTAGCTGTCCTCTATCAGACCTCGGCGAGTGTTGTGTATCATGGGTACAAGTTAACAGGAGGGCACAAAGGGTTACAGTCAATGGGGTAACGGACTGGTGACCTCTCACTAGTGGGGTTCCACAGGGCTCCATCATTCCTAACCCTAACCCAAAGCTTGTACCCTGGCGGGAGGGACGCAACAGAGAATATGATAGATGTACGATGATGCAATTTCCAAGCTTATACAAACTCACAAAACCCTGAACAAACAAAACCTAACCCTAACCCTAACCCTAACCCCAACCCCTAACCCAAACCCTAACCCTAACCCTAATCCAAACCCAAACCCAAACCCTAACCCTAACCCAAACCCTAACCCTAACCCTAACCCTAACCCTAACCTATTTACTAGGTGGACCTGGTTGGTGTTTATGTAGTTTATCAGGGATACTCTCCACAGATGGAGAAAATTAAAGCCACTACTCACTCCTAAAACATGAAATTCAAATCTGGAATGAAATTAAAAGTAAATGAGAGGGGGGGAAACAGCAGTAAACACTTTTATGACAAAGGAATAAATCAATCCAAGAACATCCTAGAAGGCAGGGAAGTTAGTCAATGTAATACTTCTGACAAAGGAAGACATAAGATGCCTTCATAGTTCTTCACAGACAGAAATCAATGATAAAGAATGCAGCAATCCCTGCCCAGAAACAAACCCAGGAGAGAAAACTGGGGCAGAGCAGAATCTTATTGTAGAAAACAAAGGGTATATTTTTATCCTTTTCTGCACACAGAAATTCCATTGACATAAAGTGGCTGTTTGATGAATAACACTCCATATACCTGACACAGGGCATCAAATGCAGAAATTCTAATTCAGGTCTCAAAAGCAATATTCCCATATTAGCCCAAGCCTATTTCAGAAACAGCAGGTTGTTTGTCCCATGCTCTGTTGCATAGTATATAACCATAAGCAGAATTTCTAACCAGGACTCTATAACTTGCCGACCTCCCTGTGGTGGTTTGACCCTGGCTGGACACCAGGTGCCCACCAAAGCTGCTCTGTCACTCCCCTCCTCAACATGACAATCAAGAGAAAATATAACGAAATGCTCATGGGGCAAGAGTAGGAGAGGGAGAGATCACTCACCAGTTACCATCACAGGCAAAACAGACTCGACTTGGGGAAATTAAATTGAATTTATTACCAGTGAAATCAGAGTAGGATAACAAGAAAGAAAATCAAATCTTAAACCTGCCACACAGTCCTCCCTTCTTTCCAGGCTCATCCTCACTCCTGATTTCTTTACCACCTTCCCACCCCCAAGTGATACAGGGAGACCAGGAATGGGGGCTGCAGTCAGTTCGTCACACACTGTCTCTGCCAGTTCTATCTCCTTGCTCTCCTCCCCAGCTCCAATATGGCATTCCACCCATGGGAGACAGTCCTCCACAAACTTCTACCGCATGATGCCCTCCCAAAGGCTGCAGCTCATCACAAACTGCTCAGAGTAGGTCCCTTCCATGGGGTGTAGTCCCTCAGCAATGCACTGCTCCAGCTTGGGGTCCCCATGGAGTCGCAAGTCCTGACAGCAAAGCTGGTCCAGCATGGCCTCCTCTCTCCACGGGTCCACAGGTCCTTCCAGGAGTCTGCTCCGACATAGGTTTCCCATGCAAACACAGCCAAGGAAAAAAAATCTAGGTCTAGTTTATGCCTGAGTGTGGTAATGACCACATTTCACCCACCGCATTGCACAGGTTCGGCTTCTTAGTAAATGGCCATGAATGTTATGGGTTCCCCTACACACAGGTATAGCAAAAAAACTTCCACAGTAAATAAAACTGAAATGAAAAATATCAAGGTTCTAGTCCATAATTATGGCTAGAGAACCAGAGAAATTGGACTAAGTGGATGAAAATATTGATAGTAATTTATCTAAAGTTATGCATTTCTGTCTCTAGTTAGTGTAAAAAGAAAATTTATACAAATGTACAAATATACAGTTAAACATGTAATATTTATGCAGACTAAAAAGTGAAGCTACTGGACTTCAAAGTTAGAAAAATATACACTGAACTCTTTTTAGGCCACAGCCAGAGCATAACAATATCCACCTGAGCTTTTGTTCCTGTGCTTATTACCTTTTCTCTTCAAAGTACCTTGGTGATTACACCTTCTTCCACAGCCTTTTCCATACTCACATAAAACTACTAAAAGTTAAAGGAGATATTACGAAGCTAAAACTGTTCTGTTCTTTTCAAGAAATCCAGGTGCCCTTCATCTGGCTGAGGTTGATGCTGGATAAAGGAAGCCTAATGAAAACTTGCACTGAAAGTACTGCAGTGGATACTTTCCATCCGAGAGCTTCTTCTCAATTTTTCAATAACATTTACCAGTAACAGCTGCAGTTCTGGTGGATGACTTCTTTATTATTATCTCTAACTGCACTATAGAAATATGTTCTAGGAGTCTACATTTTATTTTTCCTGCTTACTGCATACATATAATTTACCTGAAATCTTTAAAATGTTATCCCTGAACTAAAGTAAATTATTTATAACATAACAAAGTACCTCTCACAGGAAAGAAGGTGTTACAGTTAGCATAGTCAGTTACTTCAGTAGCTTACTACAGATTTTGTCATGTTTAACTATGATTGTTTAATTGCCAATGATGCCATGATGATTTTTTACCTTTTATATACCCTTTTATATAGCTTTTATGTATCCTCAGTACTTCTAGCATGCATACTTGTAATTCCTTAAGCCAAATAACTTAGCATAGTTCTGATATTCTGTTAAACTAGGAGACCAAACATCCTGGAGGCCTCGCAGTTTGAGGCCAGAAAGTCCTACGCTATCCTGAGAAACCAAGGTTGTTACTAGAACACATCCTGTAAACTAAGGTAGGCGTATCCAGGGGGGAATTCTCCAGGATGGGGGGTTCATTCAAGCCTCTCATTGACAAATCTTTGTTAGATATACTAATTTGCAAGGCCTATAAATTGTATACGTGATCTGTCGGGTGTGTGCATTTCGGCGCATTCCACCTTGGTGAAGTGGTGCACCTAAGGATCCTTAAATAAATACTGAGGTAAAAACCCCTTTTCCCTTAACTGTCTTTGGCTGTTAATTTTAAGACCGGGGAAAGGCAACACCAAAGATCTAGATGGCGCATGTCAAAGAAGTCTTTATTCACGGTCTTGCAAACTCTGTTCATCAAAAGTAGAAGTGTTGCAAAGCTTAGCCAGAAAGCAAGGTTTTATCTATATTTAAGAGATGGTTCCAGTCTTTCCTGCAAAAAGCAATGAGGCTGAATAGCCTGAAAAAAATGAGGCTTATAGTAAAAAAAAAAAAACCACCAACATTCATATTTGTACAGCAACTTGCAGTGTATTTGCTTAAAATACTAAATTAAAAAGTAAAACAAAACATAACTTTAGTTGCATGTAGTTACAGGAGTTTATTTTGAACTCTGGCCAGTTCTGTAATACCTAATATACCAAGTGCAATATAAGAATAGCTAGACATGATAGCACAGTGCTGAGTATTTATTTTGGCATTGGAACTTTTTCCTTGTGGGTAGGGTTGGGGAAGAGGTCACACAGTTGTCAGTGGTCCCTTTTCCACAACCATCAGGATTCTGCAGCATCATCTAGGAGCTATGCCAGGACAAGTCAGGCACAGCTCAGGTGGCAGCATTCACCATTCCACACCATATGAACCTAACCTCCTGCAGGCTCCTAATGAAACCACTCAGGAGCCCAACTGGCTGAGAATCTCAGCACCCCCTTCCCTCACGCTCCACACCCGATATTCTAACCATCTCTGGGTCACATCCACCAACCTCCAGCACTTTTTTTTTCCTATCCATCTCAATGCACAGGCCCACAATGCCCTCCCTCTGATCTATTGTTGCTTGACACACTGTTCTGAAACAGAAGTAGCACTGCAAGAAGGTGCTTCTACACTACTATATTCTGGGAGCATTTTTAACCATTCCACAGGGAAATGTGATGTTGTCTCCCCGTTAAAAATGTTAAAATATTAGAACACAATGTGAAGGCTCAGTATTTGTAGTGCATTAATAGCCTAGCTAATGATTTTCATGTCAAGGTAACAGGACAGCAGCAGATGCTGGAATACTTGCCTCCATTTTTCCCCACTGTTCGGAAACACCTCCAGAAGGTCCGAAGAAAAGATGCCCTGTTATGAGGGGTGGCTTGAACAAAGCTGAACTCACGGAACAAGATGTGTGTTCCTTGCCGCACGCTGTTAAAACTGTGGACATGAAGTTAAAACAAGAATGTTAGAGAGCTGAAGCAACATGAATGTTCTGGGAACAACTAGAACAGTAGCAAGAAAACCACTGGCCATTACATTTTGTGAAACCAAATCTCCAAACTTTATACCCATCTGTTCTGTAGAGAGGAGACTATTTGCAAAAACCACACACTGAAATTTAATTATAGGAATTAGAGGTTTGTGAAAGTAAAATTCATTCTAAAGAATCCAAGCAAGGAGTGTCCAAGAGCCACTTATTTGAAAACAATCCATTGGAAAATGGCTCGCCAAGAGTAACTGTTGTTTATCTGACCAGAAGATGCCCTTTCTTTCAGTACCATTTGAACTTCACTGCTATTTTCATTACAGTTTTCTGTAATGAAAAAAAAAAAAATCCTCTATAAGAGAAGCCTCAAGATATCATTTCTAGGTTACTGAAACTTGACTACTGGATATATAAAATTTACTGCAGTTGTGATGAAAAGCTGATTGACACATCACTAAACAACAATTTGCACTAATGCATTTTGGAAGGAGTAGCTGGTCATTATGATGGATCATCAGTTCAACACTCATGTTTTTGTATTTTAGAATAAATTTCTAAAATATAAGTTGCAAGCACTTGAGGCTAACTTATTACAGCAAACATTTGTCTTACAAAGGTTTCTCTGAAGTGCAAGAAGTTCTCCTTTGGGCATGGTAAAGCTCAACATACAAGAACAAAAGAAATGCAAATACAAACATTATATACCAAAAGGTATAATGACAGGGTTGCCTCAAAGATAGATTTTGTGCATTTCGCTCAGCATCATGCAAGTGGGACAAAGCTTTGAAACACTCCAGAGAGATCATTAAAACATTCACTTGGGACAGCAGCTTAACTCTCCTTCATAGAAGAGAATTAATGAAAAGATACAAGTTTACTTTCATCACAGCAGATCCTCTCCATAGGTACCATCTCCACAACAGACGAAATCCTGTGGTCAGTGTGAACCCTCTCAGTTTGCAATTTTAAATCACGTCTTTAAATATAAAGACTTTAAATCACTTTATCCTTCATAGTACAGAAAAGAGTCTCACATTTGAAAGAGAATTATAACAGACAAAGTTGAGCAACATTTAAAAAGTGACATAACAACTGGGGCCGTGTGTGTGTGTGTAGAGAAGCCATTCAGTTTTTTCTGAAAACAGTTTTTTCCTTCCAGCTGTGGTATATGCTTATCTGTTACTACTTTTCTCCATACTCTTTCTGCTGGAGTTAAGGTATTGAATATTCAAAGTGCTCCTCTACTCCTCAGTCAAATTTCCCTTATATAATTCCCAGAATTATATAGGGTGTGGAAAAGGAATCACAATTTCTCATTTTTAATGTCCTGGTTCTCAAACATACGTGAGCAAACAGAATTTGTTGTCATGTTTTGAAAGGTAGTACAGAACACAGTTTCTAGCCCTCCTACCCAGAAGGAAATATAACTCAAATAAAATAAGTACAATCACCTTATCATTAAGAACCACTCATGACGCTTGAATCTTGGAATTAGGAATATTCTTTCTGTAAATGTCATGGACAAATACAGTATTTCATATTTATGAAACATTCATGCAAAGTAAAGCACAACCATTGTCCCAAGAGATTAAAGTAAATAAATAAATCATGTGCCAGATCAAAATATGCCAAAATTACATGACTATCACTGCAAGTAAAGACTATTCATTACAAAGTGCTGTCACTCACTGCCTTAGAGTGAAAAAGTTCAGAGTAAAGTAACTTGCAAAAAGTCCCACAAGATGCCTGCGACAAAGCTGGAAATGGAATTTCAGATCTTCTCATCCCAAACCACAGCCTGTATGACTTCTTTCATTTCTGATCTGCATTGTTTTGCTGATGATTTGACAGACTGATGGAGAAAAGAAGGATACAGATGAAAAAGAAGAAACTGGGTGTAATAGAAGGCAGCTTTCAGAAAGATAACACGCATAAGGGAGACATTTTGAAAGAGAAAGAAAATGAAGGCACAATGATACAATTAAATGCACCAAATTATGCTGCTCAGAACATCTACAGAACACACAAATTTTGGAAGCAGATCCTGGCACAATTGTAATGGAAAGGTCCAGACATGAAGCTAACATACTGTTAATTCACAGCAGACAGTCCTACTATATTATTCCTTATTTCTAATAAGCAAAAACTCTAGTCACTTGCATTTTCAGCATGGGATGGCTCTAAACCTACCAGGCAGAAGGGTATGATATCATTTGTTGCTTACTCTGTTAAAAGAGTGGGTGGATATGCGGGAACATCAGCACACCTGGATGTGCTGACAGCCAAGTGCCGCCAGCTAGCTCAGTAAAGGAGGATTTTGTTTAACTATACAATGGAAGGATTTTTCCTGAAAAGCTCAAGATTGCAAGCCTGGGAATCAGAATTTTATTCCAGTTAAGGTGCTACATTTCAGACACCCTACTTTATAAATTCCTTTTTATAAGTAGTAAAAGTTCAGTTAAAGGAGCCAGCCCATGATGGAGCTATCCAGCAAGCAGCCCAATAACAGATCAGTAGATCTGTTCTCAGGCAGGGTCAAGATCACTACAAAGGACTATGTATTTTGAAGAAACGATATATGTTGAAATTCCTTTATCATGGGTAGATGGGCAGTACCAAAATAACTTGGTCACCTTTCCTTTAACAGCTGCCCAGAGAAGTTACCATGTGGTAATCTTACAGGTAAACATTTCTGGAAGAAAGAGTAATTATAACAACTCAAAACTGTTACAGGTTCCAACAGGAGGTACGGCATATGACCAACACCTTACCTATGATTTTTGTATACATGTGAACAGATGTCTTTTCCAATTCCTTCTGAATACAAAAATGAAACAAGCTGCACTCAGAGGAATGGCTTAAGCAAGATATCAACAATAAAGGAACAAACTTAACCATTAAGCTCAATCATTCTCAGCAAGTTTAACAGCTGCTGAGATTTTCCCCTGAGGATTGCTCAGTCTTCTTTCTATCTGTTCTCCTCTCACTGAACAGCTCATACTGTTAGCAAAGTTAAGTGGCCAGAGCTTTTCAGCACATTTGAAGAAGAAAAACTTAGGAAAAAACAGGGTACCTCAAAAAGTTATTATTTTATCCTCAATCATTTAGAAATGGGTTTGCAAACCCAGAAGCAGGGAAAATAATTTTTCACTTCTCTGGTTAACTTCTCTTTTTCTCCTTCTACGCATTTAAAGTGCAGCCATCTGCAAAAGATTCCTTCCAGAAGAAAGCTTTCAACAACTCTGCTAGTCTCCAAGCCTCCTATTGCAAACCTAATGATTGCTTCAGTCCTCTACATTACCAGTAGAGGAGGCAAATTAGAAGAGTAACAGCAGTTACTAATGATGTGATTTTATTTGTCTTGCTGAAACCAAGACTACAAATTGAATTGAATGTTCATTAGTTAACACCAGTTTACTGTGAGCACTCATACTTCACACAAGAATTGTTAGGCAACTGGATACTCTGTTAACAAAACAGCTTCTTCCAGTCACTTGTGAGAAAATCCTGGAGAAAGACAAGAGAAGAATAAAGCAAGGTTCTCACTTGATGGGGAGATCTAAAGAAATTCTTACAGTAGGGGCTTCAGGATGCTTTCTCACTCCTTTCCTTCACATGCTCCAGAGCAGTCAAACCCCAGAACAGTCTCCTCCAACACCACTGCTGAGAGGGCTGCATCTTGCAGCACATCCAGGCTATGCTTGTGGGTTGGCCCATACACGTGAGAGGAAGAAAAAGGGCTTGGGAGGAGACTGTGATAAAACAGCCCCAGCTCTCAAAAATGGCTGTGCTGGGAATTACAGCACTCAGGTGCTGCTTCTCTGAACAGAGCAGCTTTCATAAGGCTTTGTCTTTTGTGTAATTACATTTCGGCAACCTGCCAGAGTTCAGAAACTTTCAAGCACTCTTTTCAAACCTTTGGACTTCTAAATAGATTGTAAAAGCCCCAGGATGCTATGGTAACATCTCAATTGAAACCCATTATAGCAGTT
>WEIT01040889.1:0-14494 GCA_013389985.1 Dryoscopus gambensis
AACCATGACTAAAACCTGACAAACACGTTATTAAAAGGACCCTCAAATTATTTCCCCCTTAATATATTTTTTAAATATTAGTATATTGGTATATTTTAAAATTACCTGGTTTGATTAAACAGGAACAGGGTGCAAAGAGTTTTCAGGATAATTTTAAACTTGGAAAAATTTGAATTTAATGAGTGAATGCAGTCTCCTTGGATTGTAACACAAGGACAGTCCCACCATAAGATTATTTTTTCTGCTTTGTATAAGAGAGGTATTCTAAAATCTGATGGATTATGCTCATTACTATTATAAACATGCAGAGCAATTATTATCTGTCTTGTTTCATTTATACTTTATAAAAAACTTGGGGCTTACTTTGTTTGTGTGTATTTGGAGAGCAGATGGCTTCTTTGGTATTTAAAATGATGGTAGGAGTATTGATGCTGCCAGTAGAAACTGGAAAAAGAAAAATAAGAAACTGAGCTTTTGTACTTAATTGAAATGTCACTCTCAGATTTTATTTTTTGTTTGGCTTTTTTTGTTGTTTTCAAAGACAAAAACAAAGAAACATCCCCCAAAAGGTGCTGTAAACAACAAATAAACAAATGTTTATTGACTGTAAATATTAACTTTATCATCTAAGTGTCTATGACTTGGTCAGGAGGGAGAATAAGGCACCTCAGCTCAGACAGCAGGAATCTGAGCTGAAGCAGTTTATGGAAAGTACCCTCATCAAGTCTGCAGGTGACACCAAAGTGGAAGGACCACTTGATAGCAGCCATTCAGAAGGGTGTAGGAGGCTGGGCAAATGGGCTAACAGAAACATCCCAAAATTCAGCAAGGATAAATACCAAATATTTCACTTGTGAAGGAAGGGACTCCTACAGGGTTGTTGGCTGGGGCATTTGAACAGCACTGCTGAGAAGGACTTGGGGAGATGTTGGTAGATGGAAAGCTGAGCATCAGCCTGCAATGTGCCCTGGCAACAAAGATCAAGAGCACCCAGGTCGGCACTAGGAGATCTAGGAAAGTAGTTATCCTCTGTACTGTACTTGTCAGGTCACTTCTGCAGGCCTGTAACAAGTTTTGGGTACAAGAAAGAGGTTTATCAGCTATTTTCCAGACATGGAATAGCGTAGCTATTCGATAAAAATATTTCTCTCTGTTTCAGTAACATTTGTTGTACCAGTAGCTAAGGAAATAGTGAACTTTGGCATAAACATGAAACTTCTATGTTTGGTTTTGATGCTGATCATGTGCCAGTGTCACCAGTATTCATTTTGTTAAGCCAATAACTAAACTGAGAATGAATTGTATCTTATCTTTTTTTATTTCTTAGCTACCTAGGTGCTTTAGTCAGCACTCTGAGCTACAGCCGCCGTCCCTTTCTTCTTTCTGTAATTTGGAAACCATCTTGGTCAATAAGTACCTGATTTCTATCTAGCAAAAATTCAGTGAAGGCCATTTTTTCTTAAAAAATTGAAATTGTCTTTCAACATTTCTGCTATGATAGCCTACAATATAAATCCTTTTCCTACACTGAATTTTAGTTCCCTGATCTCCAGCATGAATTCAAACCTGTAGCCCTGAACTTGTGAGTGAATATGGAAGACAGAAAAATGTTCTTGGCATTAAAGTATGATTTAGTGAGGACTGGTTTGGTGGATTATATTTAGTGTCATCTATTGAAGCTTTTTCCCTCATGCAACATAATTCCAGAAACCCTGACAAGGGAAAAGAGCTAATGTGATGAGTTCAAAAATTTATCAATGGAAAAACCTATTGTAGCCACAAAGGTAGCAGTTTAGGAAGGATTGTTTCCAAATAAGAAGACAAACAACAGGAAAAAGAAGACTACACATTCAGAAAACCAGAGTGTCTCTGTTAAAGTGATGTTCTGTGTCCTTACTCTTATTTCAAAATTGAACATTTATTGTTTAAGGGGTAGGATTGACTGCATGAAACTCTTAGTACTAAATGCAGCATTGACAAATTGCACTTTTTATTTATTTTAATTGCAATGTTTAAAAACTGGCTAATCAAGTAGTCTGTAATAGATTTGCAACATTAATTTATACATACTGTTAGTCTGATGACTGAGATGATGTACTGTGTGAGTAAATTGCATAAGTTTAATAGGAAGCTCCCAGAAAAAAATGTTCTAAACCGATAAATAACCCCTCAGAAAGCATTTGTGATTTTAGAGTAAGTAAGGATAGGAAAAGGTTCTTGAACATAGGAGGTTAAAGAACCCATCAGAATAATAGAATCAAAAGTGAAACAAGTGTATTGTTAAAGAGAAACAGACTGAGGTGCCTGCTGTTTCAACATCAGTATCAGTATCAGAGATTAAGCCTTGAGGTAAGATAGAGATATATGGACTGCTTTATAGTTTTAAAACCTGTAGCAAGTTTCATCACAGACTGACCCAATGCCTCCAAATACAGTCAGTTTTACTGGATCAGCATAATAAATTCATAGAGAAATGTACCCTTAGGCCTGGCTTAGGATTCCGGCATTGTCCAATTGGTTTGAGGACTTAAGAAGGTCTAAGATTTGTAAATGAAGAGTAAACTGTGTAACTGTGGCAAAGCTGAAGCATATTTTCATAGGATTTCAAACTGGATCTCTGAATCCTTTAAAATCCACCTCACTGTATCCATTTCAATGAATGAAGAAAACTGTTCTAGCTAATTGTGAATGACTAATCTATAGCAAAGTCAAAATATTAAAACAAACCAGAAAGAAGTAATTTTAAGTTGTTTCATATATTAAAGGCTTCTAATTGAATAATTCTTTTCCAAAAGTTTTAAGAGGTCATATTATATAATCTCTTAATTGATTTACTTAATTTAGCAGCCAGGATTTCTCACAGGATTACTTTTAAAGTACACAATGAAAAATATTAATAAAAAAGGTTATTGTGCTGTATCCCTGCAGTAGCACTTAATATTAAGTGACATTAATTGCTTAATAATTACAATTTAAGTTGCAATTGGAGTATAAAGAAACAGCACTATTCCCATTTCTCATAATTCAGTTCTCAATAAATACAATCAGTTTACAACTTCTGTATTTCTGACTAATACCCCAAATGTGCCTATGTTATTGTGTGTGTCCAGTTAATTCATCTCTAGTAATATTTTAATTTAAAACCAAACTGTAGCAGGTCCAACCAGCTTTGCTAGCCTTAAGTATGCCAGGATTTCCATGTTAAAAACCTCTTTTACAGAAATTCATAACCAGTCTGTAAAACTGTGCTTTAGCTTGAAACCTGGCATGTGTTAGGGAGAAATGTTTTTCACAGAATTTCAGACAACATCTGAAATTATCTATTTAATGTAAAAAAGTGTAACTCAAGAGTTTGGACTTACCTTTGCTGTAAAAATTGTAGAACACTAAATGATGTCTGGAATAACTAATTTTTGTCACTGTGTCTTTACAATTTGTTAATGACCAAGCATGCTTTTGGATACCTGGTTCTCTATATAGGACAATGTTTAAAACAGAGGAGTTTGGTATATTGTCTTTAAAAATCCTTACAAGGGTGAGACTTGTAAAAGAGATGACGTCATTACTAAATCAAAAGCAGCACTTGGGAACTGAGAATCAGGAGGAACTGTTTTGTTTAGCAATTTCACTGTTGGACAGTTTGGGAAGATCAGGTAATAAATTTTTAGACCAAAAAGCTTTGCAAAAGCTCTGTGTTTCTGTTACCTCCACAACCTCTTTGTTCTTCTACATGTGCAATAACAAACATTTGGTTCAAAAGGCCAATTCTAAAGTAAGTAAGATAAAATGTTTAAACAAAATCACAGGCCTTTGCATGGATGCTGTTGCATACAACCTTTTGATGACCCTAGAGTGGTCCAACCTTTGACCTGAAGGGGTTTCAAACAGTGGGGAAGTGATCTTTGGCATCACAATTCAATATAATTGAAAATATGTCCTGATTCCCTCTGTGGCCTTAGGAAACAATTAGGTGTGCACATGAGATGGACTATATGCATTTAGGATGGGAGGTGGGATTGTTTGGTTTTCCTTCCACAGAGGTTGAATAAAATTGTAATTTTAGGACAGTTGATCAAAGAAATGTGTGGTTATTATCACAAAATAGGTATGTCTTTATGTGTGTATATGCGTACATGAAAGTGTATAAATTTTGTAATTCAGAACTATTATATGGTTCAGGAATGGTACTCCCCAGTCTATTTTCCCTCCCTCTAAGACTTCATAACCACTCCATGGACTTGCTTCTGCTCCCTGCCTTCTCGCCGTAGATGGCCTGAGAGGAGAATTGGAGACATGAAAGGCAAAGATCACAGGCTGAGATAAGAACAATCTAATGGAAACAGCAATGACATAAGAAAATGAACATTAACAGCAACAATATTAATAACAAAAAAGTTTAAGACAAAGAAATTATTTACATGGAAATCTGTGACAATACTGAGCATTTTGCCCACCACTCTTTTTCCCCCCTGAAGTGAGAAAGTCCCTTTTCGCCACCCCTGTCAATGATGTAAGGTGGTATAGATTAGCATAATGTCTTGGCCACAACCTCTCCCACTGAACTGGGCCAGAACTAGGACAAAATTATATTTTAAAATATTCATCAAAATCAAATATAAGTGAAAATTATTTACCCACAATTTAATTTCAAGTACCTTTTGAATAAATATTCTTTGACACATAGAAATAAAATATTTGGATATATGTTTCCAGGTTACAGATTTCCATGGAATCAGTCTTTTTAATTATATCATACTATCTAGAGTGTAGCTCATTCGTAGTATTTTAATATTCTTTTTTTCCTGTACTTTTTCCTGTCAATTTTCTTTTAGAATATTCTTGTAGCAAACCTAAAGAGACATAATTAAATGAAAATACATGATCTCTTGACATAATTTACTTTTTTGTTATCTGTTGGGTGTTCCCCTCCCCCCCCAACCCTGGTTCCCCTGGTGGGAGGGGGCCCTGGGATGGCAGCAGGACATGGCACAGGGTCTCCCTGCCCCTGGTCACATGTAGCCCAGTTCTATGTTCTGGTTTTTGTGTCCCCTGGGGAGGGGAACTCTGGGTTATCCCGTGACTTGAGTAGTTTTTGTGTGCTGGCTCCCGACCATGCAGCTCGCAATAAAGATCTGCTGAAATATCTACAAAATGAGCTCTTCCTGATTTCTTCTACAGAGTCAACTGTCTCCAGAAGGTTGCAGAGAACGGTCTGCAACAAATGGTGCCATGACTTGGACAGCATAAGGGATATTTCTGGAGACAACGACTCTGAATAAGAGGAACACCCGAAATTAAGACCCTGAACTACCCAGGACTCTAGTGAGTCAAATCCTTTAGATCTCTCTCTTCTTGCCTTTGTTTTGCTGTTCCTTCTGGGAAGATGGATATAGTATCTGAGAGACGGGCAGAAAAGCACAGGGAAGTCTATTCCGAAATAGAAAAACCCTGGTACAGCACAACCTTGATTTTACTCAGGAAGGATTGAAACACTATGTGGACTGGTTATTTGATATTTATCCCCATTTTTCCTGGGACTTACTTACAAAAAAGGACTTTCTAGTGAGCGTTTGGATAGAGATACTGGAAAAAGAGCAAAAGGACATATCAACAGCAGAATTTTACCATGACTATCTTGCATCAAAGTTGTTTGCTCTGAATTATGTTTTGGAACGTGAGGAGAATGTTCCTCCTTCTCCCAGACCTCCCATTACCCCGGCGGCAAACAATGGCTACCGCGGGAACATGCGGTGCTCTGCTCATGTGACTGTAACTGCAGAGTCTCCCCGCGGCAGCGCGCATCCTCTTTCAGACTCTGCCACCGCCGTGCGGCCGTGGCCCCAAGCCCACTGCGAGAGGCGGCAAGGCAGTTCCTCCGGGCGGGCAGGCGGGCTGGAGCGAACTGTGGTTTCAGCAGCAGCCACAGCGGAGGTGCCAGCACAAAATGCGTCCGGTCTGCACCCCAGTGGCGCCCACCCGGCTCCACACCCTGTGCAGCGCCACAAACCGTGTGGAAACCTGGCCCCGCGCCCTGCACAGCACCGCGGGATCCGTAAACCACGTGTGGCAACAAGTCAGACCCTGCGGACGCGTGCACCGGCTGGTGGAGCGGTGCGCCTAGCGGCACCGGCGGTCTCGGCAGCTCGGAGCAAAAGTTGCTATGGTAACGCAGGCTGCCCTGGAGCAGCGAACGAAAGTGAAACTGAACACAGTGAGGCAGCAACAGCCCAAGATCAACTCAAACAACACAGGCACAGACCCACGAAAGGAGAAATTCTTGCAACAAAAGTTCTGAGAAGAGTTAAGTGGTACAACTGTAAACAGAATTATGGATTTATCACCAGATATGATACAAAAGAAGATGGATTCGTACATAGAACTGGAATTGAGAAGAACAATCCCCAACATTTTCTCCCTAGCTTAAGAGATGGGGAAATGGTAGAATTCAATATCGTCCAGGGAAGGAAAGGTCCACAAGCAGCCAATGTTACAGGACTTAATAATGTTCCAGTCCAAGACAGTATATATACTCTAAACCACGATTGTTTCAAACAAAATCTGCATTTTAAACAACCTTCCTACTTCCATCCCTGCTACCCTATACCGTATTATCCCATATTTACTCCTAATCTGTTTCTCCCTCCATGGTATCTCTCTCAAAACCATGCTTTCCCCTTCCCTTATTGTGCAGGTAACAACCCAATTCCCCACAATTCCTCTCCTTAACCAAGGAGGGGATAAAAGGGGAGGTAAAGAAAAGAATTAACCATCTCTATTTGGAATTCTAAGAAACACAATATACCTACATCACAATGCTAACATCCAACAGAAAAACCAATCCCTATAGAAAAGACACTCTCCTGCCTCAGTTTCCCCTCCAATTGTGCCAGAAAGAAACTGTTTGGACATTGGNCTTCCCTTATTGTGCAGGTAACAACCCAATTCCCCACAATTCCTCTCCTTAACCAAGGAGGGGATAAAAGGGGAGGTAAAGAAAAGAATTAACCATCTCTATTTGGAATTCTAAGAAACACAATATACCTACATCACAATACTAACATCCAACAGAAAAACCAATCCCTATAGAAAAGACACTCTCCTGCCTCAGTTTCCCCTCCAATTGTGCCAGAAAGAAACTGTTTGGACATTGGGACTCAGGGGGAGTAACTTGTATTCTTTTAAAATGGTTCTTGTCATTTTGTGTTTATTCTGCTATTTCAAATGTTGGATTTTTGGGACCCTTGGGAAAAACCTTCTTAATAAAAACAAAAGGGTGAGATGTTGGGTCCNTGACCATGTAGCTCGCAATAAAGATCTGCTGAAATATCTACAAAATGAGCTCTTTCTGATTTCTTCTACAGAGTCAACTGTCTCCAGAAGGTTGCAGAGAATGGTCTGCAACAGTTATCTTTTTTCACCTCTGCCTTTTTTCTGTCTTTCTTCTCCCATTCAGAGCATTTATCTACATAAAAACTAGCAATTCCCTGTAATTCATACACTGTGGCACAGCATAACATTTGCAGAGGCACCACGTCATCTCATCACATGACACTGCCATGCCTTGCATTTAGGTAACTGTCACTTAGTACTTAATGATGAGTAGAGTGCCTGTGTTTTCTAGTTCAATAGAAGAGTGCAGAAAGTGTGAAGTCATGCTCCTTTCTTACACTAGGACATCAGCCTTGATTTTAGTGCCTGTTCAAGTTAAAATTCAAATCCTGAATTTCATTTCTTAATTTAAGTGAGACATGGGTCTCACTGTTTCCCTGTAGAGGACAAATATGACTTAAAACCATACTGTGGTAGTTGTAGTATTTTGAGGTACAAATTTTGATTCTATGTCACCTTTGTAATAAGAGGTATTTGAAATCACTTCAGGAATTTCAACTCTTATCTAGGTAAGTAAAAAATGTGCCATTAGAGTCGCTGAACCCAAGAGAAAGCAAATAAATGTGATATTATAATTCAAAGATATAGCTGTATGCAATTTTTTTATTACAATCCCAGTTATTGCATGTAGGTGCCCTCTTTATTATGCTCTTCTTTTTCCAAGTTCTCTTTATCTCTGAGTCTGTTGTACATCTTCACTGCTGAAAAACTGTACTGATTATTCCTTTAAAGAACTTCAGAAGATGTTTTGTTCTGCCTTGGTGAACCTGCACTGCTTTTGTGCTGCTTTAAGTGTAGCACAGGTCTCCTTCACAGCTGTCTGTTAGCATTCCTAATCTGTCCTCTAATCAGTATAAAAACTAACCTCTAAAATGATCATAGGTACCATTAGTACTTTTTCCATTTTCTCATTTATTTTTCAATCTTATGAATCATTACTTTTCTTGACAAACAAATCCAAGCTCTTTTTCTTCTCCTTTTCCAATGTTGTCCTTCATATTTCCAGATCTTCCCACCACTGACTTCCCTTATGTAGCTGTCATTCTCCTGTCTCAGTCACAGAACTCCTTTTCCATACCATTTGGAACAGAATTCCAGCTATATTATGAAATCTAATTTTCATTTTTTCAATTGCATCTCACTGCATTTTTCATAATCTTTTTTCTTTTCTCACCTAGCTGCGACGCTTTGGGCACTTGCTTAATTGTAGTTCTTCCACTCTTGCTCACTGTATCTGAGTTCAAATATTTATGGTTTCTCTTACCAGGATTCCTTAGCTGCTAGTATATAGTTAAGACCGGATGTCTTAGGATGAAAATGCATTTTACTTTTGCAAAAATCACATAGAGTTTTGCCACTCCATCACCTTCTAGATAGTGCTATGTCCAAAGTATCCACCCTCTCCTCCCATGCATATGCTGTTAAGGGCCTTATTGGCCCTCTCACTATTGAGTATCAGGAAGGCATCCCCTGGCTTTGATCAGTCTTTTAACAGCAATGAAAGGAATTCAAGTTACCATCTAGTCCAGTCTTTTATCCTAAGTAAAAGTAAAGTAGGATACTAAGTAAGTATCCTAAAGTAAAATTGTCAACTGACATATTGTTGTAGTTTTGTCGTTATGACCAGTGTAATAATTTTTTCTCTGTTATACATCATTGTTGCATGTTGCTTGCAACTGGTTCATAACATCACCGAGACGGTCAGCTTATTCTTTAGTTTTGTGTGTATACAGCAGCACATGTGCCTTCTCCGTGGTATATCTAGTCCATATAGAGGTTCTTAATTCATAGAATTGTGGAGTCATTTCGGCTGGAAAAGACCTTTAAGATCATCAAGTCCATCTGTTAACCTGGCACTGCCAAGCTCACCACTAAACCATTTCCCTAAGCACCACATCTGCACATCTTTTAAACTTTTTAAACTGCCCACTTTCCCCTGGGCAGCCTGTTCCAATACTTGGCTGTCCTTTCAGTGAAAAATTTTTTTCCTAATATCCAGTCTAAGCATCTCCTGGTGCAACTTGAGGCTGTTCCATCACATCGTGTTATTTGTTACTCGTTACTGAGGAGAAGAGACTGACCCATCTGTCTACAGCCTCCTTTCAGGTTGTAGAGAGTGATAAGGTTCTCACCTCAGTCTCCTTTTCTCCAAATTAAACAACCTTAAGTTCCTCAGCCACTCCTCATAAGACTTGTGCTCCAGACCCTTCACTGACTTTATTATAGGAAGACTATTTGTCATTTAACAGACATGAAAAATTATCTGAGAAGCAGTTCTCTCACATGACTCTTTTTTCCATGTGTATTTTTCCTTAGAATTTTTATTCAGATTAGCTCAATAATTTGCACAACAAGTATCTCACAGACAAAATTACATATCAGCTCTCCATCCATCACAGGCTCGCTCAATGTTTCAGCTCAATTTTCATCTATTTGCACTTAAAAAAAAAAATTAGTTAGGATGACATTTTCCCTAAATGTTTGAATAGGAATTTTATTTTAATGGCTTTTTAAGTACTAATTTTTGTCAAAAGACAGAAAACATATACAAAGACAATTCTCAACACTCATGTCTGTAAAAACATCTTTCTTTTACAGCATTTCAATAGATAAATGACAGCTGTTTATTTCTAATTTTTTTTCTGTAACAATTGCCTGTGTAGATCTTTCTTTTTTAATTCCTTTGAAGTAGTTTGATTTTGCAACCCTATGAAGAGAATAACATTTCAGATAATTTCTGTTGTTAGAAAAATTCTAGTCATGAGTGGTTTTTTTTTTCCCACTGGAGTTTCTAGAGTTGTAGTTATGGGGATCTTTGGAAGCATGAAGCAACATTTTAGGTTTGAAACCTGTTCCTCTAGTTCCCATGCTCTTTAACTTTCATCATTTAAGCTTTAAATGTCAAAAGAAGTGATGTGAAATAAGACTGCAAGTGCATAGGGGAAAAAAAGTGAAATATACAGTCAGATTGAGAAGCTTATCCTGAGAAATTCTGTAACAAACTATTGTATTGAATTTAACTCCTCATAGAGTAGTGCTGCAGAGTACAAACAAAAGGATATACAACCTCTATTATCTGTAGTTTTATCAGAATAATCACAAAAAGTGAGAACAACCTCAAAATCACTTTTTCATGGCATAATTGCTATAAATTTGATTTTAAAGTATTTTTAAAGTATTTTGATAAGACATATAAGTACTAAGTTAATTTTGAATTTGATACTAAAAACAACACTAACAATTCAATTAGTAAGGGTGAGATTTGCAAATTAAACATTGGAAAATGTGAACTTGTAATAAATTTGTTACCTTTTCACTTTGTAATGAATTGTATTTAATTTCATTATATATACACACATTTCATAATGTAAGTGGTACTATGTAAATAATTGCTGCTACTAATAAAATAGGTAGGATTGAATTATATGTTTTAAATTAAATTATATTCATGAGTCTATTAAAGAATATAGTTTACATAAAAGAAACAACCTCAAAGCAAGGATGATTTTGGAATTATTTCTTTCTTCCTTGAGATCTCTGAAATTCATGTCACAAGTCACTAACTTAAGCAGTTCTTACCTGTTCGTGGAATTTATTGGGCTGAGGCAAAGATGCTGATGTCAGTGGAAGATTTTCTTTAATGCACTTTTAGGTGAACTTTGAATTTCCAACACATGTATTTCTACTTTAAATGTATTTGCAAGTTTCCATTTTATGTGTTTCCAAGCACTTTTATGAGTTAGACAAGTTCTAATTTAGTAGTTCAAACAAGATATTGCATTAAGTTTTATATTCTGAAGTTAAAAATGTTGCTTATCTATTTTTGCAGTCTTTACATTCAAACTTGCCAATATTTTAAATTATTTGAGTGAAGAGAGAGGGCTTTAAAAATATTTAATTAATTTTTCTCACATGCTATATTTCCCTCAGAAGTCCTTTTGTCTGCATATGAAAACACAATGTATAATATGGGTATTTGGTATTATCTACTACAAGGGCATTGAGCAAAAAAACAAATCTTTTTTCGATTTCTTTCCTTTATCTTACTAATTATTTACCTTTATACCATAAGAAAATTTATCTGAACTTCAAAGAGACTTTGCTAAATAGAATTTGTTACAGCTGCCCTCATAACTGATGACATTGATTGACTGATTGTGAAAAGAAACCAAGTATAAATTTATGTTACATGATTCAAGAAAAAATTACACCACAAGTGAAACTAAGAACTCTACATTTCATTTAATGAGAAAGTCTCTGAAAGAAAGATGGCATGCAAGGCACACCTCAAGGCTTTTTGATCATATAGTCAGGAAAATAAAATGTTTTAGTAAGGGAAGGTTAGTTTGGTAGTATGACAGATCATAGGATTCAAGGGTTTGGGAGGTTTTTTAGCATTCAGAATAAGCACAGATCAAATCTACTACAAAATGCCCAGAAGTAATAAAAAGAGAATATTCATGTATCACTATCATTACAGTTTTTATCAATATGGATGACTCAAAGGGCAATGCTGATACATGAAGGAATGGATATAAGGTGCATTTGAATGCTAAAATTGAGTATTAAAATTCTTTTTCTTATAATTCAGATAAAGTGTTTTATCCCAAATCAGACAAGTCAGATACTGGCACAGTTAGACTGTAGGAAAAAAGATTCTCAATAGTTTTATTATGAAAAAAATTCTATTTTGTTACTATTTTTTGCTAACAAGAAGTTGCATTGGTTGGCTCCATGTACTTTCAGTCTTAAACGCTGAAGAAGTTAGAAGTTCATACAGATTTCTATGACTGTCTATCAAGGCCAGAGTTTGGGATGGGTTTTTTAAGCATCATCACCACTGATTTAGAAGAAAATTTTCAGGTATCCAAGTGGACAGTTTTATTAATTTTATGAAGATCTAGGAATAGTTGTATCCCCCAGATGGTACTCCGAAATACCTTATTGTTTCTGGAATAGAATGATTTTTGGAAATTCTCTTGAAGAGCTATTAATGGATTCCTTTTTTTGGGACACTGACATTGTACTAGAATTTTTCATGATACTCAATTTCTTTGGATAATGGTTTTGGAGACAAGAATAAGACAGATTCTGTGTTGAATTGTTGAAAGACATTGTACTGGACAACAGATGGTGTGACAGTTATGGCCCTCCCTGTCAGACTGTCCTGTGCCAGCTGGACATTTTAAGTATTCCAACTCCACTTACTTCATTTTTACCAATTTCTTGAAATGTGTGAAATTGTTATCTTCCTTGATATCACCTTTGATAACCTTTAATATGAACCTTGATTTAATTTATAATGTAGGAAAATAGTGATATTTTGCTAGGGCTCTCTTAAGTATGCACCATGACGTCTTCCTTAATCCTCTGGAAGTTTCACTATTCAGTCATTTCAACTGATACTATTTTCCTAGTTCAGAGAATCTAGCAGTTGGAAGATCTGGCAGTTTGTCCTTTGCAAATGGAAAGAAATTAAGACAATTTCCCCCTTGTTCTCTGCATTTTGAGATGGTATTGTTTTATGACTTCATGGGTCTTATTTCTATATTGCAGCTAATAAGGAGTCAGATGGTGATATTCAAGCTACTTTTAAACAAGGAAAAATTTGCATTTAGTAAATTTTTAAGGATTGTCTTGGTTTTATTTTTTTAGTACATTTTTTTTACTATTCCTGATACTTTTTCTTTGAAGGTTTTTCTATCTGTAGTTACCAAGAATAATCACAGAATCACAGATTCATTTAGTTTGTAAAAGGTCTCTGACACCAAGTCCAACTTTTGACTGATCTTGGCAACTAGACCTTGGCACTAAGTGCCACATCCAGTTGTNTTGTTGCCTGGGAGAAGAGGATGACCCCCGCCTGGCTACAGCCTCCTTTCACAAGTTGTAGGGAGTGATCAGGTCTTCCCTGAGCTTCCTTCTCCCCAGACTCAAGAACCTCAGATCCCTCAGATACTCCTCATATGCTAAAAATGTTCTCTTGTCTTTTATCTCTTTTTCTCACTAGATATTTTTAATTGGAAATTTGTATTTTAAGATGGAACTGGTTATATCCAATTATTTAAGTCCCATGACTATGAAAGCTATAAAACCCAAAAAGGCTTTCAAAGTATCACATAACTTTTAGACATGTGATGTCTCAATGAAATTTTTAAAAATACAAAATGATGGAAGTAAATATTGACTGAGTTGGTCTCTAATTTTTTAATTTTCAGACTATGACAGTGACTTTGAAATACAGTGGCAGTAGTAACAGACAGTATGGCTTTTTTCTAAAACTGCCTACATTGTATAAAGTATTGAGTTAAAAAAAAGAAGTACCAGAATCACCTTCCTTATTGAACTGTGCTGCCTGCCTATTTACACAGTGAAAAATAGACAACTGACACTAAGTACATCCATTCCATGACTATTTCTTTTCACTTTCAGAGGCATTCATATTTGCCCTCTACCCTTTTCATCTGATCATACAGAAAGGACATTTCTGTGAACCACTCTGGCAAATGAAGCTGACCTTGATCTTATCCTGGGTTTCTTTACCCTTAATATCTTATCCTTGTGACAACTTCTTCTACTTCAAGTATCTTTTCAAGACACAACTCCTAGAAAATGCAGAAAATTCAGCCAAATAACTTACAAGCACAAAATGCACTGTGGTCATTGGTACTGAGCGATGCTAGGTGGAAAAATAGTCATTTTTTTATATGTCTTGTACATCAAAATATTATCAAAATGTTTCATTACCATAATTTTCATTCAGTTATTTCCAAATAAAAATTAATGAATTTCTGTATTGGTCTAAATCTATCTTGTTTTGATAGCAATTCCAGGTTTAATGAATCAACATGTTTTAATGCAAAAAATATGTGGTAAACAACTTCCACTCATTTCTGCCTCTGGTTTATTTCATTATGCCTGTTGTCATATCTTTTTTTTAGTTTCTCCTAAGCTGCATGTTCAGGACTTCTAATGTTTTCTTCCTGTGTCAGAAATTTGGAAGGTGGCTGTTTACTATCTTTCTGCAGCACCAGCAATAATGGGCCTTACAATATTTAGATTATTTAAGTATTTCAACATTAAAAAAGGGTAGGTAAATATCAAG
>WEIT01040893.1:252-27439 GCA_013389985.1 Dryoscopus gambensis
CCTCTTATTAATTTCATCTGTATTACTTGGCTAAAGAAGTTAGGAAATGACCTTTGATTTTGCCTATTTAAATGTTCTATCATTCTTACGGAAAAGAACTATGGAAGTAGAACAGATAGTAAATGCAGAATTAAAAGTACATTCTGTAGATTTGCCTCTGTATTTACTTTGACTTACTATGTTATGGTTGGAGGTTAATCTCAGAGAAAAGAAAAAAGCAACAGAAAAAAACAAACAAAGCCCCCACCTTACAGCATTGAGTTGACACTGGTCCTTCTCATAAGATGGAATTGCAAGAGATTGTAGAGGCTTTGAAACAGCCTATACAGTCGCAGTTAAATTTAAACAATATGTATTAAATTGCAAGTTCTCTTTTGTATAACTTGAGACCCCTGAATATGTGTAGGAATAAGATTATTAAGAGCATCAAGGAAGAAATTCAAGGTCATTTTCTAATGGACCATTTTTATGGTCCAAGGTGAAATCTTAATTGCTTTTTATAACACAGTGTATACACAAATATCGAAGTTTTACTTCTCCGTTGAATTGTCATACATCTTTTAAAAGGAAGGGAGCTAGGTACTGTACCCCATGGAGAGAAGTTGATTTCCTTCTTTCAGTTCTTTTGTTCCCATGTACAGGGGAATGGGAAAAAATAAAAGAAAAAAGAAGAAAAAAAGAAAAAAAAAGTGCTTTATTTGCATGGAGGAAGGGCAGGGATTGAATGAAGCATTCAGTTCTGCCAAGGCAACCATTCTCTTCTGTGACATCAGTACTCTGCCAAGATTGTCACACTCTGATACCTCCTTTATTGTGAAGTTGGACACTTTCTAAAACTGGGATCTTTTAGGTCTGTGGGTTTGCAGTGTGATAGCATGAAGCCTGACGGGGAAGATTCACCACGAGCTACTGCTTGGAAAAGCTTGGCCAGTTCTCTTTGAGCATAAAGCTTGCGGTGGAAGAAATGGCAATGGAGGGGCGAAGCAATGAATGTGGTATAAATTTGCTTTACTTACTTGATAGGACACTATGCACAGTTGGTGTGACTTTTTTCTTATCTTTTCCACTGTCATCTCGATGGCCTTTTGGTAGCATCAGGGGGCAAAGCTATTAACATTAAGAAAAAAAGATTCAAATACAAGAGGACAAACAGTCTCTTATGGGAAATTGAGCATCTAAAATGGCATTGCTTACTTTCTCAATGCAGTTTAGAATGCCTTCAAATGCCAATTTTGACTGCATTGGGTACTTTAAATAGTGTGATGATTTTCCCAATATGTCTTTTTTTAAATAAGGTTAAACAAACTCACTACATTATTAGAAGTTATGTTAACCATAGCAATTTCAGACTATTAATATAGGAAAAGAAATGCCTTACTGCTCAAATTAATTTTTTTTCAGTGTTGCAGCATATGATTATTTTCATATTTCATCTGAATTCATAAGCTATAGAATAATTACTACAGGAAATATGTTTTACATAAATAGCTGGGGTTTTTTGTTTTTCTCAGAATCAAAATTATGTTTTCAATTAATGCAAATAATACCAGGCAATTCTTTCGAAGTGTATTGTGAGTCCTTCGCTGGTTTCCAGATTTTCTCTGAGATTTTAAACATGTTGTAAATAAAAAAAAAACCTAAAAGCTCAAGTGTTCCTAATAAGTCATAACTATTAAAGATAATGCTCAATTACATTTAGAAGTGTGATATGAATTGTTCCACTTGTATTTGGGGAATAGAGACAACTTAAAGGTTTCTGTAGCTATTGACTGTGTGTGCCTTACAATCTCATTGCATTTGACCACCAGTTATCCAGACATGGAGTTATGGGTGTCTGGTTGTAGCTCCATCACTGTCTGTTTAGCCAAGTCCTTTTCAAATGGAAGCCAACTGTGCCTTTTAGTTCATACTTCACATAGGAATTTTTCATTGTTTTAATGTGTTTTGCACTTGAAACTTAATTTATGCTTGCTCTTGTGTCATGGTAATGACATATTAGGGACGGTTGATGTGCTGTAGCAAGGCACCTGTCATTGCTCCCTTGTACGTAGGATAACTGTATAATAAAATGTAAGTCGTGTTAAGTAAAGGTCCAATTTCAATGAAAGCTATAAATAAATATATATATATGTATAGACAAATATATGTACACACACATATATGTATACATAAGGCTTTCACAGACATTTTTAGAGACTATCTGTAAAGAAAAAAAGCTGTATCAAATGAAAAGGCCAGGAATTACTTAATGGGGACCATTTAAGCATTCTCTGAAATAATTAGACCCTAAAAGCCTTTCTGAATGTATTCCAGTGCTTCACCTGCAGAAAATGTACACTGCTTCTCTGATAGATAGTGTTGTCAGTTTTACCAAGTATTGCAGCCAAGTGGCAATGTATTTGTTCTCTCTGAACTTTGTACAAGATGACTGCACTTGCAGACTCGCTGTGAGAGTGATAGTGACACAGAACTTGCTTTTCACTTTGCTTATGTTACTCTATAAACATATAGGCAGGTCATGCTTGAAATGAATGTGTCAACATTACATTGCTATACACTGGCATATTTAATGTCATTTCCATTTCATTACCCTACCCAGAGCAATTTAAGTTACCTGTGATAGCATTCTTTGTCTGCTGTCAACATAATATTGGTAAGGCATTCAGGGCCCAGTGGTAAAAAAAAAAGAAGAGTGTGGATATTCTTGCCTCCCCTGCAAGAAAAATTTACAGAATGGTGCACTAATAATGCTCCAGTTTCTAGAAAACTTTCCATGTCTGTTCGGTGGACTGGCTTTCAACCAGAAAATGTATGACACTGAGGCCAAATGTCACTGTCCTAAGGGCACAGATCCAGTTTGTAGGTGTACCTTTTCCAGTCCCATTCCCTGGATGAGCACTGAATGTCCGTTGTAGGTAGCCTTGTCATCAGCCTTGTTCATTGCTGTGTCACCAGGGTGGACCTTGGATATATATTATGGGTAGCTTGTCTCCTGGATGGACCTCTTGGACGTGCACTACAGCTTGTATTCAGTTCTGTCCCCAGCCTTATCTCCTGATGCTCATGACTCAAGCCCCGGGCTGGATTCTAGACCGGATCAGTTACTTCACTGTTTTGGGAACTGTAGGTAAATTCTGTTACTACTACCCTGTCTGCTCAGTTCTTTGGCAGGAGGTGAGGAGCTTATCCACAGCACGGTGTGGGGCACAGAGCAGACCGAAGATGTGTCCCTGGATGTCTCTTCACAAGGGTCTTCTGTGCTTGAGGGCTTGAAGACTTCTGTCCTGGAGGACTCTGCCATGTGATCATCCTGGTGGGTGTGGGTATCCAGATGAGTGGAAAGCTCAGTGCTGTGTTTCCATGTGAAAATGAGCTTGGGATCTCTGTAAAAGAGACATGTCTGTTTTGCTACCTCCAAAGTCTGGTGGTGGTTTACGGTCTTCAAAGACTAAGGTTTTCATCTTCATGAAGACAATGCAGCACCTGGTCAGCTCACACATTGCAGTGTAGTATAAGAAGCAATAGAGAGTAGCTCTGAGCCCCTGAGCCTTTCAAGAGCCCTTTGGATGGCATATGAATGTTCAGTGACTACCTCTGGAAGAATGTTTTCAGCTATGTTTCCTCCTAAAAGGATCGTTAGCATGCACTATACCTATTCTGCAAACGGAACTGACATTCCAAAGGGCCTTTACTTCATGGATTTGCTTCAAGATGATGCTACTGCTTAAGACTGAAAAGAGTGCTGTAGATGCAGCCTTAGGACATGAGTTCATCTTGATGACTGACTGCCACTGAAAGGAGCAATAGCTGTCTCGTTCTCACATCACTTTTTGTGTGCTCCTTCTGCTTCCTCTTCTGAGTTCTGCTTGTCACACTAAACGTTCCCTGCTTGGAGGGAAGGCTAACTCATGAAAACCTCCGAGTTTTCCCTCAGATCAGCAAGCTGAGGAGAGGCACTAGAGAGTTGCACAGTTACTAAATTTAACTCAAGGGAAGAGTTAGAAAAGCAGGGAGAAAGTGGGTCTACCCCCTCTGGCCTCTGACTGCTGTTAGATTGAATTAAGTCTAGTATGAAAATACACCCTGAAGGAGAAGCATGTCAGTTTATTTAGGGAAGATTATCACTGTTGTTGCTGGTTGAGAATTTACACAGCTGAAGAGTCACTGTTTAAAAACTGTGGTAGAATTCCCCAAATCACTCAGATTTTTTTTCAGCAGATAATAAACATTGTCAGATGTCTTGTGGAGGTCTTTCGTGACACATGGGCAAAAACTGGGTATGTGTTTGGTTTTCTTCCTTTATTCTGACCTTCTCAGAAGAGGGAAAGGATTTCAGAAAGTAATAGCAAACTGTTATATACCAGTATGATATTCATAGGCAGATACAGTAGCTAATGCACCACTAGTTCATGCTTCTTTTATTCATCTTTCCAAAATCAGTTTTAGTATGAGGTCAGTAGTCTTCCAGATTTTAATTTGGTTTTGTCTATCTGTACTTGGATGATGATAAAGATAAAAATTGGATATTGTATTTTTCTACCTATAATTTACAAAACTCATATTATCTGCTTTCTTTCCAATCTGTTTATCTTTTGCTAAGAAAAGAACACCACCAACCCTTCTTTAAATGCCATATTAAAACGCCACTCAGTCTAGGATCGAATTTTGAGCCTCCTGCTGGAACTACTCTCAGCTTATTTTGAACTAAACTGAACTGAAACAGCGGGAGAGTATTCTATTCCCTAAATATATATTTTGTAAGAAATAAGGTTATCTAATTAGAACATGTTAGTTGTGGAAATTGGGAAGTCTCAGTGCTGGTGTACAGGGAGATTAAGGTCCAAGTTCTAAAATCAAGTCTGACTTCTGTATTCTTGTACTATAAGTTGTTTCTTGCTGCTTGTACACTAGCAGCTTTCAGAGATTTTTCCGGATTGAACAGGTACCATACATTTCCTCTTAGGCTCTTAAGGGTTTGGGTTTTTTTCCCCAGAGATTGCTCTGCAGTATGGCTGAGGTCTGCTTTCTCTTCTGAGCAGAGCCTCTACATTCTGGGCGTTTCTCCCTCTCAGCCTCATCTTGGACACCCTTCCAGTTTTCTCTGTATAATTGTTCCAAGTGCAGCAGCCAGGAAAGATTGCTAACTGCACACACTTCTAGCAACAGTAGCAGATAATGTTTATGCTTCACATTCAACCGCACAATGTGCCCAACACACTGTTAAAACATTAAGATGGAAGTGGATACCAAGGAAGAGCCTTAGGCCTTAGTTATATCCTGCAGTTGTTGTGAGCCTGTAGCTAGGGCAGTCCAGGTTTAGCACTAGGTGTGTGTCAAATGACTATAACTGAATGGTTGAACAATTTAAGGTATCTGATGTTTATTATATCCATTACATTAAGCATGCTTTGGGAAAGCAAAGTGTGGTAAACAAGTCTGGCTTCTGAGACCTTGGCTGAACTGACAGTTGCATGGTTACCATGCATGAAACCAAAATGATTTTTCTGCTGGGAAAAATACCCATGTGAGTATGTCCAGCAAGGTTGGAACACAAGTTTAGGAATATAAGTTGAATACAAGTTGAGGAATATAAATTTATGTGGTGGAGCTTTACACAGAAATTACCAAGGCATTGCTTCCGTAGAGTGCTTAAGCATTGTGCTAGAACAAGCTTTAGATTCATACATGCCATTTTATCACAAATTTTGCTGACTTCAGACAGGTATCCCCTGTTGCTGACCTCTGGTGCCTTCATCATTCTGCCTAGGATCCCCAAGAACCTCTCTGTCCCCATAGTTTTGGGTGACACTCTTGTGTCTCTTCTGGTTGCACTTCTTAGTTTCATCCATGTGAAAAAGCAACACAAGGAAATCAAGAACAGTCCACGACAAAAACTAATCCAAGGCACAACCACATGAAGTTTAATAAGGGCAAGTGCCAGAATCTACACCTGGGATTGGACAACCCTGGCTGTTCAGACAGCCTGGGGAATGAGATGCTAGAAAGCAGTGCTATGGAAAGGGACCTGGGGATCCTCGTTGATGGCAAGTTTAACCTGAGTCAGCAGTGCCCTGGCAGCCAGGAGAGCCCTCCTTGTCCTGGGGTGCATCAGGCACAGCATCGCCAGCTGGGCAAGGGAGGGGATTGTCCCACTCTGCTCTGCACTGGAGCGGCCTCACCTCGAGTGCTGGGGCAGCTTTGGGTGCTACAGTACAAAAATTACGTTAAGCTTCTAAAGAGCATCCAAAGGAGAGCCATGAGGATGGTGAAAGGCCTTGAGGGGAAGCCGTATGAGGAACAGCTGAGGGCACTTGGTCTGTTCAGCCTGGAGAAGAGGAGACTGAGGGGAGACCTCGTTGCAGTTACAACTTCTCGTGAGGTGAAGAGGAGGGGCAGACACTGATCTCTTCTCTGTGGTGGCCAGTGACAGAATGGAAGGGAATGACCTGAAGCTGAGTCATGGGAGGTTTAGGTTGGATATTAAAATAAAGTTCTTCACCCAGAGGGTGTTTGGCACTGGAACAGGCTCCCCAGGGAAGTGGTCACAGCACCAAGCCGGACAGAGTTCAAGAAGCATTTGGACAATGCTCTCAGGCACATGGTGTGATTCTGGGGAGGTTTTGTGCAGGGCCAAGAATTGGAGTCAGTGATCCTTGTGGGTCCTTTCCAACTCTGAATATTCCGTGATTTTGTAAACTTCACCTTTTAAAAACTTACGACACAGAATTGGTGAATTCTTTGTTCATAAGTCCTTTGTACATCTCACCTAAGCAAAGAAGTCAGTCTATGTTTTCCCTAAGCTCTTGAACCTCCACACAAATAGCTATGGCTTCTTGAAGGAAGCTGGCAAACATGCCTTCTCTTTGCATGCCCTTGATGAATGTGGGGAGGGTGGATGCAGCCCCTAACCCTTTTCCTGACATTCAAAAGGGTCCGCTCTGAGCAGAGATTGTAAGCCTCCAGACCTCTCTTTCTTGTCTTCATAAGGTTCTCCTTATGTTTTGCTACTATTTTGTGAGAAAATGGGAAGGTAGGAACAGAACAGATCAAAACCTCAAAAAATGAGGAGGTGGCAGAGAAGTGCAAATGGATGGTTAATGGTGAGAGGCTCAGGAATTTAGTAGCAAGGTAGAGAAAGTAAGTTAGGAGCAGGAGAGGGTAAGTGGTAAGCTGGACCTGGCTGAGCAAACACTGGAAGGCAATGGTGTACCATAACTTGAGAAAAGAGTAATATGAGATTATAAAAGGAACTAGGCTAGGTTGATGGGAGCCAAAGGAAGTGGATGGTAAGCACTTTAAAGATAAGGAAAACCTGTTTCAGCACAAAATGATGATTGTTAGACTCAAAATCTTATTATCACGGAAAGGGTATGCACCATATATATGTAAAGAGGAACTCTTCAGTGCAAGTAAATACCTAAATTGTCTAAAAGTTTAAATTCATTTAAAAAAGGAAAACCTCATTAAAAATAGCTTTTAAACTTGTTTACAAGAGATGCTTTCAATAGCTGCCCCTTCACCGTGCTATTGTATGTATTCTTCCAGTGTTCCTCTGGATCCTGGAGCTGAAAGTGTCAGTCTTTCTGAAGAGGAAAGGGGGCAGTGAGAACGAGTTTTCAGCAGTGTGAGGGCTTTGCTGAGCACGGTTCATGGTGGGAGTCTCTTCTTCCTCAATCTTGGCTCTCTTTGAGGAAATGTTTATGTAGTGTCTTACCACAGACTGTCTTCCCCCTGCTTTCCAAGTCGGGGAGCTGCACACTGCCGCCCCAAGTCCCATTGGCCTGGAGGGGCTGTTTGTCACACAATGATTATGGCGGAGTGCCAGCCCCCTGCTCTGGATGCCCCCAAAGTGAAGCCATTGTAGGGAAGCACAGGCATGCGGCCATCAGACAGCTGCTGCCACAGCTGAAAGCAGCTTCCACCAAGGCAGGGCCAGACACATCTGGAGACCCCATGCTGCTGACTGAACAACAAGTCTCCGACCCTGTGCTAGTGGTAGCAAAATCCACATTTACATTTACGTTGCTAAGGGAAAAAGGCTGATGGAAAAGACAAAGATGCTGGAGTTATAATTAAACTGGAAAAAAATTCTCAGACGTGAACTTCGTGTTGCTGTGAAGGGGGATGGAGTTTAACACCCTCCAACCCAAGAAAGGGATATCAGAGTTATGTTTATGGAGTACTTGTGGAGGCAGGACTCAGAAAAACAGCTTAGAACTATAAAGCAGAGGCGGTCAGGCTTGGAGGAAAGGTAGCCTTATGGAGTAGGAGCAAATGTCCTCCAGGAAAGTGGGTTTGAGTTCACAGTTGATCCTGCATGTTCCGATTCTGTGCAGACAGCAAGTGTCTATTGGGAAGTATGTCCAGTCTTGTTACAGGCAAAGCGTACCATCCTTCAAATCTGCCAACTACTCTATTAATTCAGATGATTGCAAAACCAATTCAGGGAGTCTCATCAAACTATTGATCTGCATGGATCTCAGCATGATGCCATATTTATGGAGAAAACTGTGCAATAGGTTGTATCTGTGTTGAAGATTTTCAAGGTTAATAGTATTTTATACTTTTTAAATCACAGTCCTTAAGAGGATGATCAGGGGTATTTTTCTACAATCATTTGTGTCATTCTGCAGACAGGATGGATCAGCTCTAAGAGTGGTTCATCATTATTATGCAGTTTGAGGTATTAAAAAAAAAAGATAAAAATATTTTGATGGGTTGTATTACACTCAGTATTATCCAAAATAAGTTCCTAATCATCTCTATATGTATATATATATATATACACACATGGACACACATACATAATATATATGAAAGCATGCAGACTTCTCCACTCCTATTCACTTGCAGTAATAGTTTTATTGTATCATGTCAAGGTGCCAGTTGCAGTCTAATGGAAAAAGATATTTAATCTGTGCTTTTGTTATATTTTGGATATACTTAAGAGAAAACAGTTTAATTGGATATTCAGTCTTTGACAATAGCCTCCTGCTTTTTCCCGTCTAGGAACAGAAGAATTTATCAACAAAAATAAGAGATGAGGGTGAAGCCAAAACATGTATTTATAATGAGGGAATCAAGTTGTATGTTGAAGCTATAGTGCAGGGATTTTTGTTCCACTGTATTAAATGGAAGGCAAAAACAATAACAATTTTGTTTGATATTGGTACAGTAAAGTAAGTGCTTAGCTTAGATGCATTTTGATTATCTTTCAGAAGAGATTCATTTGTCAACCCAGTCATCAATCTGATTTATGGGTAAATTGAGCTCAAAAAGTATGACCCAGAACCCACACATATTTTAGGTTCTCTTGAAAATACCAAGAAATGTAAGTGTCACTAATGGGGAGGCTTTGTTAATTTTTGATTTTTATTTTTTGGAGAAAGGTCACTGCTGTGCCTTTTGGGAAGAAAGCCTGGTGCATACACAGCTTCCTTTTGATGGTTTGATTAATCTCAAGGATTCATATGGTGGCAGAGTAGGTGATTCAGGGATGACTGCTCAAACTCAATACTTAAATCTCCAAAGAGAACATGTACCTTGCACATACTGGCTCATTCCCTGTCTAAGTCTTTTTTGCTCTGGGTATGGAAAGTACAGACAGACTAATTCAGATCCGGAATCGCAGGAAAAAAAAGTTCCTATTGAGTTGCAATTGAAATGCCAAGATTGGGGGAAGGAGAAAGTTTAAATTATAACTCAAAATCTGCTGTGGCAATGTTTGCAGACATTCCTTTTTGCTGACCTGCTGCCCAAGAAGTTGGAACTGCTTGTTTTGGGGGCTGAGAGGCCACCTTACCCAGCTGACTGCTGTGGCTTTTGGTGTGAGCTATCTGAGCTTTCTCATGTCTTCCCTGACTATAGCGGCACTGTCAGGGAGGTTGGGTTTCTCTGTGCTGTGTTTTGCTGTACTTGAGGTTATGTGCGGAGGAGCCGTGTGAGGTTGTGAGCTAGAGGAGCAGACAGACTGCTTTGGGAGGGCAATGCTAGAAATCAGTTTGGCAACAACTGTCTGCAGGGATCTGCACTTGTGGGTCTGACTGGTTTCATGTAGCCAGAGTGGTTTAAGCGATTTATTTAATGAGATTAAATGTCTTCCAGTGGAAAAGCATGAAGGACGATTAGCTGGCCCATGTTTTCCCCATTTTTACCCTTCTTCTTTTGTCAGGCCATGGTTCTAAGAACTTGGGGCATTCCTACCATCACTGTGGAAAATGGAAGTTTTGATGGCTAGGTCAAGTACCAGGATTTGATGAATGGTATTGTTTTAAGTTGTGAGCAAAGAGAAGGAAGAGAAGAATGTATTCTATTATCTTGTATGGGACAACTTTAAAATTGGCAACTCAGGATCAGACAACACAAATTTGTAAAGTTGCTCTATTGTCAAATGTCAGTGTCAAGATACAGGTTATAATCTACAGTAAATGTTAGATACAGCACAGCACTGAGTGTTCTCAGTTGATGCTCAGGATCATGCTGCCTCTAGATGACTCTTTGTCTGAAAAAATTGTTTGTTAAGAATTTACAGTGCTCTGAATATGCTGACTGAATGGAGCATTGGAGCATTTTGGAGATTGTCTTCATCTCTGTATATGTATTACTGCATACCACTTTCCTTGTCAAAATTAGTGTATTATCTCATTAACAGTAAATTTCACTCAGTATGCAAGAAATCTTGTACAGTTTTATGGTGTATGGGACTTTGCTTTTAATATCACTCAGAGGGTGATACTGTTATTTACTGGTTGTGTTCAATTGCTGTTTAACTGGCCCGGCACTAAAATTTGATGTCCAGAAGACTTCCTTTGTGATCAGGCTAGTCAGCACATTGGCAGTCTATTCCTGTCGTGCGGGATCATCCCACACCACAAACTGTTGCGGGAAGCTGAGGTTCTCTTCTGCCCAATGTCAGGCTAAAGGAGTATAAATTCTGCTTTTGAAATGATTGTTCGAGAGGTTTTACTTTGCTGCTGTGCCAGCGTCCCTCACAAAGGCTACAGTGTTCAAGCACAAAATAGTATTTCTTACCACTTAACAGGATGCTCTTGGATTCTCTTTCCAACTCAGCAGGGCTCTAACACAGTGCCAGACCTTTATTTTGCGGGTATCCGGTCTGTACTCGCAGTTCCAGCATTACCGTCAGCCCCAGCAAGGGATGGCTGCGATCAGCACTGGGGAGTCAGGGCAGAGCATGCTAACAAGCCTGGCAGCGTTGGGAGACTCACCCGCCAGGGCGCCATCCCTTAGGATCCAAGCAGGGTGGGCCTGGAGACAGGAACAAGGTTCAGAGAAGAACAGAGTTCACCCCAGGTTCAGTGGAGAGGTCAGACAAGTTCGTGGTGATGAGGCAGGGCTGAGGTGAAGCCCAGAACACAAGTTAGTGACTCCTGCTCAAGGCAGCGCAGAGGCAGTAGCTGGGTCAGCCAGAGTGCAGAGGTTACCAGGCGAGATCACAGGGATGAGGCAGTTCCTGTGTCAAACTGGGAAGCCAGTCTGGGTCTGGGTCAGCGGGGTACATGGCCAGGCACAGGCACCTGCAGTGTGGTGGCAGCACAGCTCAGGTGAGCTGTGCTCAAGCACGGCAGCCTCAGCTCTGCAGCCATTCCTGCACAAAGGTTACGGCAGTCACCAAACCTTGTTCCAGCTTCCTCCTGAAAAGCTCTTTGGGGCTTGCCAGGGCGTCTCAGTGCTGGCTTTTGCCACGCAAAGCTGGGCTGGAGTGTGTTGCAGTCTAGACAAACACTGGGAAGTCCCATCTCTGTCTCCTGTATAACAGTGATTTAAAAATAGGCTCTTTTGATCGATGTTTAACAAAGTAAGAACATTCCTCATGCACCTCCAAGGACAACCTAGTGGGATATCTTCTGTAGCACATGAAATGGGAAAGAACTACCAAAAATTTTAAAACAACAATATAGGACTGCTTGTCCATACTGTTTATCCACAGATCTGTGACATTTAATCTCTGCTCTGCATGATGTTGGAGGCAGGCCGTACATGACTAGTGATGAGGCAGACATGAAAGTCTGCTTTCAGAGACTGCCATTTTCTTTCAAGTACCTGTAGGCAGAGTAGCTTACCCCTGCCACAGAGCAAATCTAAAGGAAATAATTTTAAGATCTTCAGGCCCCTGGATCTTCAGTCCTTTATCAGCCAAGGGGTATCTAATCTTCTTACAGGAAATCACTATCCATAGACCATCCCTTCCTCTTCTGCCATGAGGAATGTAGTGGGTGGGGAATGATAGGAGGCGAGCTAGGTGGCCTCTGTGGGGGCCTCTGTTCATCACTTTCCTGACTCATGGAGGTCGTGTCAACCCAGGATAGCTCAGCTTAGGGAGGGACTCCTCTCCCTATTTACATTCCACGTACTTCCAACAAAAATGTTTCTGTAAATCATTAACAGGACCTCAAATACTGAATTTACTGTACCCGGCACAGATGCTAACATTAGGATCAGCACAAGTGACAGCATCATTCATGTGATCTTAAACAAAATACTAAAGAGATAAATGAAGGCTGCCCCCATTTTCTTTATTTTAGGACTAGCCCCTCAAGTCCAACATTGCAGTATCAAATTTTGTGAAGCAGCAAAAACTGCAGGAAGTATTTTTCAGCAAGTGTCTTGTGGCTCTTTAGAGCAAGGCCAGGTAGCTGTGATGCCTTGCAGTTTTGTGAGCAAGCTGTGCCTCCCGTCCCATTTCTTCTGCTCAATACCATTAGGAAGGGCTTCCCCTTTCTATGACAGTGAAGCATGGGGTGTTTTTTGCCTGCTGGAGTGGGCTCATCTGTCCTTATGAGCTTATACTCTGTCCTGGCTGAAGACTTACAGGGTCCTGGGCAAAATTCAGTGGGCAGACTAGGAAGTGGAAAGCTATCTCTTCTGGCACTTGCTGACACCTGTGACCTGCCTCCAGAATATAACAGAATAGATATTTAGTGTCATGTTTTTGTGGACCTCATTGCTAGAATCAAGGCAGTGTTTTATGTAAAGCCTGTGCGAAGCTTTCTGTGCATAATGGGGACATTCGGCAGGGAGTCTGCAGGGAGCTGCTGAGGGGTTTTTGTGCTTCAAAGTTTCTTTGGCATTCACCCCAGCTAAAGGCACCAGCTGCCATTAAGGCTTGTTGTTTTTTCTTGCCTTCTTTGCTTTTGTTTCTCTGCAATTAAATAATTATAATTAATGAGAGATTGTTGGGACATTGTTGAACTTCTGTGATCAGAGGGAACTCTGACAGGTGTCAGGTTCTATTTACTGTCATGTAGAAAGGTAATGAGAAACAGCCAAAAGCAGCATAGAGCAATGACACAGCACAAAGCAATTCAGGAAAAACACAAAGTCTTTTAAATCAAAATTGTCTGTATGTTTAGGGAAGACTATATTTGGCAGCTCAGTAATTTTTGTTTACTCATTTTTATTTGTTTATTTTTCTGACTAGATTAATGATGCCCTGGAAGGGAGTGAGTAGGAAAACTGGAAGTTTTGTAGTAAGAAACTAATTTCAAGATATATATAAAGTAAAATTTACTTTGATACTTAAGTTAATACATATTGTCAGGAATAAAAGTTGGAGGTCTTTTTTTTTCCCCAGAGACAAAGCAAAACATGAGGAAAACTTACTTGTAGCTGTAAAATTGTTGTGTAGGTTTTTGTTCAAAATGGTGCATAGTTTGTATGCAAAATTAAAATATTTTTTGGGTCTGTGGTTTTTTCAACTGTTCAGCCTAAATACACTTGGAAAGTTTTATTCTGAAATGGTGAGTGCATTCAAGCAATGGTGCCAAATTACTGGATTAGTACAGTTAATAAAGAACATTGTGTTGAATTTAATTTGTGTAAAGGGATATGCAGCCTTAATTATCTTTGAAAAAAATTGTACAAAATCTGAAAGTGTTAGAACACCCAAATGATTTATAGACATAGTAGTTTATTGTCAAGAGTAATTGACCCAACATACATATACAGGATATAGTCTTTAAGTCTTTCTGACAATGAGATGATGCCACTCCAGTACTCCAACTTCTGTTTCAGAGGAACCCATCACCCTATCTTTGTATTCATGGCTTCCTAGAGGAAAAGGCACTAAGGCAAAAATTATGTGGTAGCTGATTTGAAAACCATTCCTCAGACTGGAACCTTTACTGAAGTTACCTTGCTGCTAGAAGTTGTAGGAGGTTGTGACAAGATCTCAAGTGAGATGAGCAAGCCTAGACTTCCTCCCTAAAATAAGCTCCCCAAAGAAGATGAAAAAGGCTCTTAAGTGCAGAAGGGGCTGAGGGGAAAAAAAAAAAAAGAAAGAAGGTAGCAAACTTATCTTTTAAATATAAGAAAATTCCAAGTGACTAAGAAAACAGCACAGAGATGAAAGTGGTTCCTGCTGTGTCATGGTACAGCAGTTTAGTCCTTCTGGGCTTGTTTTATGCAAGCTAGTGACCTTCAGTTGTAAAGTGTGAACATTTTCTCCCACTGCTCCTGCCCCTGCCATGGTTTGCTGGATTTCCTCTCTGCTTACCCGTGATATCCAGCTGCTCCAGAGTTCCTCTGACTTCTCTTCTTCCCCCCACACCTCACATCTCACCATGCTTTTTAGTGGCATCCCTGGCATCCCAGCGGGGAAGCACAACCTCCAGCCTGTCCCTTCAGGGAGCGGAGCGTACCTCCGAGAGCCCAGGCCTTGACGAGGTGTATGATGAGAGCTTTCCCCAACAGACACTGAATTACTCAGCGTGCAGCTGCTTGTTGCTTTCCAGCAATTGCTAAATCACAGTTCGGGCAGAGGCAAAACAAAGCTGCCCTTGACTTAAGGAATAACAGGCTGCAGCCTTAATTATTCTGGAATTTAAAGGCTTACTGTTAGTACTAGACAATCAAAGGGAAGAATGCTTTAATACTACTAGAGAAACGGGTTTGCTGGTAACCAGCACTTTATAAAGCTGATATTTCTTCATTTGAGCAACCTTTCCCTAGTTTTTGCATAATTTCTTACTGCTTCTCTGGAGACAATATATGGGTGAGGAAAATTCCTAATTCCAAGTACAGGATTTTAGAGGAGGATTTCCTCAGATTGTCAAAGTAGTTCTGGCATCTTTTCTCAGTGGCAGTCCTTTTTGTGGTGTTACACCACACCTGCTAATAAGGGTCTGCGTGATATGGAAATGGGCAAGTGCAGGGAAACAAGAAAAGGTGCCCTTTACTGAATGGTTGCTCGAGTGACTTCTCTGAGTGTCACACCAGAGCAGGCAGAAACAGGTTGAATGGCTGTCAGGACTGCAGCTTTATGGGTTTTGCACTAAAGACCTGATACTGACATTATGTTTTGAATCTTTTATACTTCTTCACAAGTTGAGTAAGATGAATTTGTCAAATATCTATCCAGTAAATAATGTTTAGAAATCCTCCAAGTGACATGTCTTTATAGCTTGGCTGTTTTTTTCCCTTCCATTAGTTTAGTTGCCTGTGAACAAAGAGACTGTTAGTACCCCCATTTTGTCTGCACATTTTCAAATTGTTAGTTTGACAATGTTCTTTTAACTTGAGAAATCTTATTACCTATTACTAAAAACCTTTGTATTTGAATAGACTTTTAAAAAATACAATGTAAGCCTTTTAAGCCTGAATTCTTAGCACTATCCTGTTCTTTGCATATACCCTCCACCCCTAAAATGTTTGGAAAACACAAGTGCTGAAAGATCCTTTTAAATTCTGACACGACACTGTTAAATTGTACTGCATATCCAAAGAATTTAGCATTGGTAAACTGTTGAAGTAAAAATTTAGTATTTACTACAGTATTAATTTTATGTATCTGTTTTAAAGCTGCACTGTACACCCAAACTCCTTGCTTGTTTCCTTCATTCTGTTCTCACTTACAGACCGTGTATCTGATACTGATGGTAACTGAGAGTTATTCTGAACAAGAAATTAGTTATTCAAACTAGTATGTGATTCAGTGCCCTATTTTAGGTTGATTTTTCCTAGCTCTTGGCAAAATATTTTGGGATTTCCATCGCTAATGTTTAAAGAATAAAATTTCCAGGGCTACGTGGTGGCTGTTAACCTTGATAACACTAGGAGACAACACAAAAAGCAGAATTGCATGGGCTCAATTTTCCATAAAAAGAAGGTTCAGATGAACTCTCTAAGTGGAGAAGAATGGGCAAAAAAAGGAGAACAAAGCTAAGCAGAAAACAGAAAGAAAAATATGTTTAAAAAATTTTGGTTGAAATTTCCATAACTGTTTTTCTTTCCTCTGCTGAAGTACAATTTCTACATGCATAAAATCTTGAGCAAAAGAGAGGACCAGAAAACTAGATTAAAACCAATGGCCTCTTTTTACATGTAGTTGACAATGCCTTGCTGAAGATCAGGTGATGCCTGCTCATTCAAAAATAAGGCACAAGAGAGAGGGTTTCTTGAGTCCAAGAGAAATAGTATATACCTACATAGTTGAAACAAGTGATAGATTGAAAGGTTTTTCTTTTTTTGATTTTTTAGTAGCTATTTGATACTGTTTTTAACTAGAAATTTTAAGATGTATCTAGGTATTTGTGAGTGACCAAATGGAAACTAAGACACCACCCTACTCTTGGAAGGCATCAATTATATTTTAAAAAATTAGAGCTCAGATTTTTGTGAAGTGATTTCTGCAACTAGACCAGGAAAAAATGGGATACAAAATATACAGAAAAAATTAACTTTCCTCCACTGTACAGATCAGCTTTGAGCCCTTGGGCTTTGTGCTTAATAGCATGGGTTTCTAGGCCACTTCTACCCATTTTTTTCCCCTTGTCCTGCTTTATTAACAAAGCAGTCTTTGCTTTTTCAAAAACTTTGTCTTCTGAGGTGACAGCATCCTCTGGAAGAGAATAAAGTCTGTAGGCAAATAGTTGTTGATTGGCTTGTTTGCACTATAGTCACCAAATTTGGAAAGGTGCAGCAAGCTTATTTGGTGCCACTTTTATTTGAACAAATGGTTATCCACAGTATAATAACAACTAGATAATTAATAATTAAATACTCACTGTTATCCTGTAGTAGGTTGACGACTTGCTTAAGATTCAAAGATATTAAAGTCCCATATGGAAAATAAAGCAAAGATGAAGGCATAGTGCAATTCAAAGGACAGAAAAATGTTTTAGCAAATATTTCGGTGATAGCCTTGAAGCATTTAAATTTGCTACTTTTTTGCAGCTTTTTAATCTTCTTTTTTTTTTGCACACTCTCTTTAACTTCATGAATAAAAAGAATTCTGCATTCCTTTGGAAAGCCGTGGACATGTGATAATGCTTTTGCTTACAGAATGCACATTTCATTTTTTTGTGCTTCAGTGACTGAGCCTATGTTTAGCATTACAGTCGTTTTTGTTGAGAGGAGGTCACACACGGTATCTATCCTCAGTACCTGAAATCTAGTCTGTAGTCTGTACTCTACACTCGTCGTGCAGTAGGGCCATAACTTTTCAAAAGAACCCTGAACAGGCAAAGCTCTTGGGAAATACTAGATTTTTATTCCTTTTTCAAGCAAAAAGCTACTGTAAATGTCCAGGAAATCAGGTTCATTGTCTTAAACTGGGACTTTCAACATTCTTTCGGAGGAAAAAAATCAGTGCTTACAGGCATGTAGGAAAAAAAAGAATCTGGTTAAAAGTAACTAAGATGTGTTACCCCATGACAGTAGTGCAGAGGGTATGACTTACCATTTAAACTTCAGTGATGATGTTTTCTTCCATGCTAGTAGAGTTTCAGGGAGGCTCTCATGCGTGTAATCTGCAGCATTTCACCTGTATGAAGAATGGTGAATTTTTTTTTAATCAGGTTGGATTTTGTTTGGCCATACCTGCACAAGATGACCACTTCATCTGGTCATGTTTGTCAAAAAAACTCATTTTTTTAACAGGATCAGAAGTTACATACGCAGAAAAAAAAAACAATCAAGAAGATGAAAACTGAAGTAGAGAAGGGAAAAAAATCAGATAAAGAGATGAGCAAGCAGAAGTGAAAGGAAAATTTGATAAAAGATGCCCAGTTTTTAAAGAGTTTTTATTTTGAAAATATTTCTAATTTTGTAAATTTTTTAATTTTTTCCTTTAAATCTCTGCAAATATCCATCTAGGTAATTTTGACAGTAGTAGTTGTCATCAATTTGGACATCTAATCCATCTCATTGTCAGCTAGTTGAAGCTAGAAGACTTTTAAAGGTGCCTTCCAACCCAAACGATTCTATGACATGAGGAAAATATCTTTGACTGAAAACCAGCTTGAAATATGACAAGGGTTGCAATTACCTACTTTGTAGATTATGCTTGTTCTTTTTAGTATTTTTTCTGAGTTGAGAGAAAAAAAACATTCATTAAAAATGTCTAGTTCAAAAGAACAAGTGTTGGGATAGTAGTGCACATCTGTATTTCATGTTCAAACAAATAGCTCTAGGATTTATTGATGACTACTCCAATTATATGTTGGGAGGGGAAAAAACTGAAAATGGGTACAGTATAACAGCAGATAAAACCCCAAAATTATGCTTCTGATATCTGTCTGTTACTTCAGTGTAGGACATTGATACTGTAAAATGGGTTTCAATAACTTCTGTAGTCACACAACTTGAGATGCTTATACAAAGAAGGAAGAGAAAGAGAAATGAGTATTTATGGAGAATGCCTTTAGTTTTTCACTAACTTTTCTTTCTTTTAAGATTAACTGCTGCTTGTTTTACTTTTACAACCAGTAATTGACAAGAAACATTTCAAAACTGGAGATGCAACAAAAGGACTTGAATTTAATCCTTTCTGTAATTCAGGAGTAAAACAGTAAGGCCTCGATTCAAGATAAGAGCAAATAACATTTATTTCAAGTTAAGCATATCTTCCACTGCTATTTCTGCACTGGAGCTTTCCTGGTTTAACCCTGCAATTACAATCAAACAAAAGTTGAAACTCTTTCAGTAGTAACTCCTGAAGCTACAGCTGACAAGTCAAAATTGTGGTCTTCAGCCCATGTGCCTTGAGTGAAATAGACAATTTATTTGCTAGTAGTGACTTCCAGAACTGTCAAGGATTTAAGAATAAGGATTTTTAAATCTGCTGGTTTGGGATTTTTTCCCCCTTTTTTTTAAATCCATAAACTAATTCAAGACGTTTTCTAACTGGGTTCTCAAGAGAGGGCAAGTGTGAAGTGCGAGCATGGACTGTGATGGAAGCCATGAGTTTGTGTTAAGAAGAAAAAGGAAAACCTTCTGTTTCTGAGAAATTAGCTACAGTAAAATTTCACTCATGACTGTCTAACTTCAATTTGTCATTGTCCTCTGTACACAGAGGTTCCACTGCCATAAGCAATATTTAGTTTTTGTGATGTTATTTACTGTGTAATCCCACTTTGTCATTTTGCTGGCTCATAAATGTCATTAATGATGGACGTTGAAAAACTCAGTCATGTTTCAACAGTCACTTCCTCTTTTCAGGTAACAAATAAGCCACTGAAAGCTGAATGGAAGTCTGAGGATTTCACTGAAGTTATAGCTGTATCTGACAACAGTGAATTTGGGAACCTGTTCCAAAACATTGAAATATTGACATTAAATGTGTTGATGGTCATCGAGTCTATAGCCTTCAAGTAAATCCATCAGACATGGAGAGTTATCTTGACCTGCTTAGGGACCCCCATTTTGGATCAGTTAATAAAAACTTCAGCACTGATGTGTATGTGCTCAGCATGAATTCCCAGACTGCCAGGATTTTATTTGGAAATAACAGCTTTGCAGGTTACAAACATGTTCCTTTTGAGAATCTGAAGGATTGACATACAAAACTGGTAATCCACTGTGGAGTCTTAAGCTATCTCAAATTTCTAAAGGCTGTAAAGAGCCTGTGGAAAGAAGTGTTTGAGGCTTTATTATTTTCTCCTTTCCATTGCTTTGTCATATCTGTTAATATTTTGTTCTTCCTCTAGAGGACATATATAAGTAAAACATAAAGTTAACTGTAAAAATCTATTTTACATCTCAGTTGAAATTCTGAAATACCAGACAGGGAGTACAGGAAGACGTGGAAAGAAAAATTATGAAATTTTTTTGAAGGAGTTTTTAATTCTTGGAAACTTAAGTTGATATTCATGACTCCTGTGTATCTGAGAGAGTGTTGTCTTCCATGCATCTGCTGTTGAGTATGCCACATTGAAACTATCTCAGTCAAACAACTGCTAAGAACTATGAGGGACACTTCATTTCTACCAGGTTTTTAATGGCTTGAGTATGTATATATTTCCTCGCTCTGTAAGCGATTTTCTTATTCCTAACTGTTTGTTTACTGAAAATTGCTCCTTGTTTTCTAGTAAAATTGTAGTTTGTATGCAGATACGCTGCTGCAGGGCATACAAATACCAGAATGTGCACTGGATAATTTATTCCTTCTAATAAAATGAGAATTTTGTACTACTCTAAAAATTTGATTTAGTAGCATTTCTTACATTCCAAAATGTCAAATTTTATCCCGTTCCATCAATGTATTTAGTTAGTGCTTTTGTACAGTACTTGTATTTGAATGCAAAAAGATGAGCTACTTCAGTCTTAAGGTTGACTATCTAAAATTGCTTAAAAAATAAAAAAGGGTCAGTGAACAATACTAATGCATTGTTTTACCACCTGTGGACTTACTAATGCTCCATCATAGAGCTCAAAGGGAGGAAATTGAATTAATTCAAAGAGCTCCTGGAGTGTAGGGACTCATCCTATTTAATCCTATGAGTTAACTAAGTGGTGGGTGTGGAGTCTGCAGCAGAAGGCAACCTTTCTTCATAAAGGGGTGCTGGAACACCAGAGCTATCTGTAATTTTGTTAGCTGTCGAGTCAGATAAACAGCCATGGATGACTATATCTATATTTTGCAAAGAGCCCAGGGCTTTGACAGCATACATGGACACTTCTTTGATTGAATTTTTGAAATAGTTCAAATGTTGCACTGAAATATTTTCAGCAAAATAAGGAGCTATTATTGCTACATTGACTCAGATTTAGTTTACATGGCCTGTAGTGTATTGTGAATAGTTTACCTCACAGATGAAATTTTCTGATGCATACAGTAACGTGTACGTAGTATACTGTGGACACTACCTGTCATCTTTGTTTAACATCAGGCTAAAGGGATGCAAAAATTACCAGTAGAAAAAAAAATCTCTAACTTCATTGAATTAGTAAAACTAAGTGCATTGGTGATAAAAAGCAACCAAGAATAGATGAACTAGGAGGATAGATGTCTAAAGGGTGAGGGGACTGAGTGTGAGACTGAAGAAAATGCCTAAAGCATCTGGGTTTGCTCCACTGGTTTCACAAGATGGAATTAACTTTGCAATTTGATTTCAGTTTTGCAATGCCAAGTCTGTAACTCACTGTGGGCCTGGGTTAGTACATTTTTTTGTTCTTTTCTTTTCTTTGCAGGGTGTCTGTGGATGAAACATTTTTCATTACAGCAATAAGTTATCTGTCCAGTCATTGCTTGCAAGAGGTAGAAGGGTAGAGACTTAGATTGTGATTTCATTTTGTGTGGAGTTGAGAGCACTGAGCCAAAGAATGCTTCTCTCAGTTATCTTAAAATGCATGAGTATATTCTGTGCCTCACGCAGGCCCACACATGTGCTGCATACACAGGTGATATCTACACTTGCCCTTGTGTCTTGGGCCTAAGTGAAATGTGTATTGAAAATACACGGAAGCACAAAGAGAAAATTATGTAAAATAGAAACAAAGAGTTGTAAAAATATGGGAAAAAAAGATTATGGCTAACGTGAGCAAGAACTTAAAATTGTTTCTGCAAGGTACATTAGGTAAATGAAAAAAAAAAATTAAAATTAGTAAGTTAATCTTCTGATTAAGATTTTCAGAGAAGTCTTGATAAAGTTATCAATTCCTATTGGTTTTAAGGAAGAGTTGCAGGCCTAATTACTTTAAGCCTCTTTCAAAGCTGAGGAATTGGATGTATCATCTTAGATGCAAATGATTGTCTCCTTAGGAAAAAAAAAGCAAAATACTTGTACAAATATTAAGTTCTTAGTGTAAAATATGAATGTCTGAAAGTGCAAAAAAAATTGTATTGTAGGATGAAAGGTTATAAAATAGAAGTCAAGTATTTCACTTCTGAGGAAAAATCTAGTAATTAAGGCATGGAAGTCTAAGAAGACAAGTATGTTGTTTGCTAACAAAATTGTTTTTAGCAAATACTAAATATACAGTCCAACAAATACATACTTGTTTTTATCCTCTCTTGATGGACACACATTAATTAGCCTAACTGAGTATTGCCAAGTTTTCCATTTGGCTCTGAGTGTGTGAAATAGCACTGTTGCTGCTAAAGTATTGTGTTTAATAACAGAGTAGGTAATACTGAGAAAAAGTTTCATACTTTAATAAAATATTGCATCCTGATGTGTGCCTGTATTTTCAGAGACATGTTGTGAAAATTTCTTAAATTTCATGAGTCACATCCAGCTGTTAGTTTTCATTGTCATAGAATTATAGACTAGTTTGTGTTGGAAGGTATCTTTAAAGATCATCTAGTCCAAACCCAATGCAAAGAGCAGGGACATCTTCAACTAGGTCAAGTTGCTCAAAGGCCTATCCAACCTGACTATGAATCTTTCCAGGGATGAGGCGTCTACCAGCTCTCTGTGCAAATTGCTCTGGTGTTTCACCAGGCTCATGATAAAAAATGTCGTCCTTACATGTAATCTAAATCTACTGTCTTTCAGTTTAAAACCATTACCCCCTGTCCTCTCACAACAGGCTCCGCTAAAAAGTCTGCCCTCATCCTTTTTAGAAGCACCCTGTAAGTACTGAAAGGACACTGAGGAGCCTTTTCTTCTCCAGTCTGGACAAACCCAACTCTCTCAGCCTGTCCTGTAATCATCTTTGTGACTGTTTTGTGAGCCCATTTCATGTCTCTCCTGTGCTGAGGATCCCAGAGCTGGATGGAGTACTCCAAGTGTGGTCTCACCAGTGTGGAGGAGAAGAGCAGAACCTGCTACCCATATTTCTTTGGATACAGCCCAGGATACAGTTGGCTTTCTGGGCTGCAAGTGCCCGTTGTTGGCTGATGTCCAGCTTTTCATTCCCTAGCAGCCCCAAGTCCTTCTTGGCAGGGCTGCTCTCAAGTCGCCTTATTTCCCAGCCTCTGTTGATACCAGGGATTAGCCTGACCCAGGCACACAATCTTGCACTTGCCTTTGTTGAACCTCATGAGATTCCCTGCACTTCTCATGTTTGTGCTGATCCCTCTGGATGGCATCCCATTCCTCAGGCATGTCAGCTGCACCACACAACTTGGAGTCACTTGCAGGCTTGCTGGGCTTGCACTCAATCCTTCTGTGTTGTTGATGGAGACATTAAACAGTCCTGGTCCCTGGACCCCTGAGGGACACCACTCATCACTGATCTCTGTTCAGATATTGAGCCATTGACCATTACTGTCTGGATATGACCATCTGAGCAATTCCTTATCCACTGAACAGTCCATCCATCACTGTTACGGCAAAACGTATTTGAGTTTCCTACAGTGTATTCACTGTCAACAGTGATTTACTTCCACTTTTTGTATCTTTTGTGTATAAACAAAGCATTAGTGGGACAGAAAGTTGTGTATAGCTGTCACTGCAGTGTATAATGGAACTGTAAGTAAGTGAACCCTGTGTAAGAAGCGCTGTGCAACCTCCCTCTTCTCTTGCTGTTTCCCATGGAAGCTCCTCCAGGAAATTGCTGTTGCATTTTTTAAATAGGTGCTGTAAAACACGTGGTGATGACACAAGATGCTTCAGCTGATTTAAGTGCAAATCCTTCAGTGAAGTTGCCTGTTATGTATGTCAGTGTGGATTTAGATAAATGTCTTTATCTACCATGCCTTACCAAATTCCTCAAAAGATGTGCTGCTGCCTTGTTAATCAATCGAGTTTTGACTAGGGATGGTTAATGTTCCATAGTCACACAGTATGAGGAGTTAACATCTTGAAAGTGAATGGTTAGTGTTTAGTTCAGGGTATACAGAGCTATGGGTACAGACTTAAGAAAGCGTATCAACACAGTGTACATTCCTAGAAATGTATCAGAATTAAATGTTTCATTAAAGGACTTGGAAGCTGGTTTGTGTTATGTTTACTAGCTCTTCTTTGTCTCAGCTTAGCTTCTCAGGAGACTTAAAACACTTTTTAACAACCTTTGTAGTAAGAAGGTCATATGCTAATCTTAAAGTCAAATACACGGTGCATAGGTTATTAACAGTATCTTAGACTGTCTTTTTGTGAATGTTTTACTATCAGGGTATCATCCATTCATTTTAGTATACTTTCTTGAGCAAGGACATTGTTGAAACAACAGATATCTGTTAAAACTAAACAAAGGAAATAACTCAATCAGTGTCTGCCCCATACCTATCACTAATATCTAGGCAATTTATCAAATGTGGATTATTTCAGTCTTCCATGCATATTCTCCTGATGAGGGCAGAACAGGGGTGAAAATTAGGGATTGAAAAAATAATTTCTGTGTTGTGTATATCAACTGACAACCCTTTTTAGTGATTTCTCTTACTGAAGGGATGGACTTGGAATGCAAATAAGGCTTGCAGTCCTCTGATCCAGGAGGTTGTAGGTTATAGTAAAGTACTTCATCAAAGAATTAATATAGCTTTAAATACTGCATAATTACTCACCTGTGTCAGTTGGTGCTGTACAAGTACTTGATCTGTATTGTAGAAATATATCCCCAAAATATATGTAGTAAGACTAGAGGAAGTGGATTTTTGCAGCTATAATTTATATTTGTCAATGTAGCATCTGCAGAGAAGTCAAGACATTGAACCATCATTAAAAATGCAAATGAATTCTTATCTTTTCCAAACACTTGATAGTGGATGAGCTGTGATAAGGCTGGCTCTTTGCTGCACGGTGCATAAATCTGCAAACTGTGTCAATGTGAGATGGTTGTTGTAGGATCATTTAGGCTGATGCAAGTGGTAATACAATTCCAGAAGCCTGGACCTCTATTAAGCTGTATATTCTCTCATCAGAGGTGTCTAGGTCTTTCTCATATAGCTAAACATAATTTCATTGACTGAAATTATTTCTGAGGTGGATGTTTTGCCAAGGTCAGTTGATGTCTAATAAACAGAAGAAGCATCTCACATGATCCAGGATGCTGTGTAAGTAGTAAAGCATGAAAGAAAAATGGTTTATTCGAAAATTGAAATGGAAGTGGTTTTTAAAGAAAGTTGTTTCATTATAGGTTCACTACAGATAATTGTATATATGCCCTTTAGAATTTTAGAAATAAAAGGAAGACTTATGTGATTGCAACACCTATTAAAGACATGCAAGATACAATAGGTCCTGGCACAGTGCAGGATGATACAAATGAGGATGTCTTACGAGACCTTTCCTCTGTATAGGTTAGGGCCTGATAATGCTACAAACACAACTTAAGCTGCATGTAGGAAAGTGTGCCAGCCCAGAGATTCTTTTAATCTCTTCTAGTTAATGGTTGTATCATGATTTTATGTCTCCACTGATTATGTGGCCATTTTGGTGACAAATACGACTTGTCAAACAGCCTTGGTTCAACTCCTTCTGGTCAAAATGTGTAAACATAATTTCGCTGTGTCTTGAATGACATGTTGGTTTAGGTCTCATCTTTCACTTAGTATTGCTTTGACGGAACAATCTCTTTTAAAGAAGGTATAGCCTAAGACTCCTCAAGTAGATCCTTAGCTTCTGCTTGTGCAGCTTCTTGCTGTGGGTTTCTTGTATCTGAAGTGTACCTGAAGTGACCAGCTCACATTCCAGTTCCTCAGTGAGGAACAACTGTTCCTGGTTCTACCTGGACTCCGAATTTACGTTTAAGGATGTGAGTCTGCACTGGACTTGTGGAGACTTGAAGTCTTAGATAAACACAGGTTTTAAGCAGTACTGTGATTTTCTCAAAATCAAACTGTTCATGTGATTGTGCTGTGGTTTTGTTTTTTTTTTTTTTTTTAATTAATTGAAAAGTTCCCACCATGTGATGCTTTGAAGTTCTCCCTGGATAGTCAGAGAACTCTCTCAGCAATACTCTGGGCAGTCTTTTCATCTGAGAAATATTATTTGTCTGTGCAGGGTGTAGCAGTAAGAGGCAAACCATTGGCTGACCATAGTAATACATCTCTGTTAATTAATCTAAATCTCATTCTGCTCTTCAGGAAGGGTGGGGTAGGGGCCGGAAAAATAGCCCTTCATCAATTCTCACCCTAACTGAGAAACGTTCCTCCTCGATTCCCGAGTGTCTGATCAGGTGCATATATTTGTTGCACTATATGCTTACTGACAGGCTGTTTGTTGAAAAACAGCCGGCATAGAGATCACTTAGTCCAGTGGCTCAGATCAGCCCAGGGTGTCACTTGTGTTCACTCANGATAACGTTAAAATCATTGCCACGTCCATGGCAAACACTTCTCTCTGTCCTGGAGGATGAAGGAGACACATGTTGCCGTCAAATGGGCCTCATTCACTGTTCTGAAAATGTTTTCAGTTCCTTCCTTGTAGGTTTTCTTCTTTGGCTTCCAGGTAACAACCTTGTCTGAGACAGGCTCAGATCTTTTTTCAAATGAGGCCCTAGGAGAAAATCTGCCATTGGGCCACTATCAAAGACTGGTACCTGGCTGTTAGAAGGTTTGCTTTTATCCTTAGCACAGCTGTGGATAGCATAAGCTCTTAAGCTTATGGCTCATCCTTAAAGGTGGTGAGCCTGTGGAAACTTGTCTGTAAAAGGTTTCCAGCTTTGGAACGTGCTTCACAGATATTCTAGGAAAGTGAATTGGCCTCAAATAGTACATTGAAATGGATTAACATTGGAAACTGAAGATAGTTTCATAACAAACTCTTTAATCTTGGAATTTCTGTGAACACGTCTTTTCTTTTTTTTATTCTTCATTATAGCTAGGGAGCTCTCTTGTAAGAAGTTCATAGAAGGGGAGAGAGATAAATAGTACAGAATGTACCACTGTCTATTATCTTTATAATGGCAATATGAAAGAAAGAGACAAATTTGGGATGGATTTTCCTTTTCTCTAGCTGTCTTCACACCAGCTGATTTCTTTTTAAGGCAAGTCTTATGGTTAACAGACAGTTAGGAAGAACTGATAGTGCCTGGATTCCTTTGAGACATGACGCTGGAGGAT